>JAWZSL010000103.1:0-5000 GCA_034769285.1 Lutjanus argentimaculatus | reverse complement strand
TGTTTGATTTATTACAGAGAAAATCAACAACTTGTGTTCTCATGTAGCATCAGTATCCAGAGCTGGTTACCATGGAAACAGCTGATGGGAGGCGCGCGCACACACACACACACACACAGTAAGAACAATACATTTCTGGAGGTCAGTTTGTGTGGATCCAGGTTCTGAACTTCCTGCTCTTCATCATGTGACTGACTAACCGACTGACTCCCCGCCCCCGCACCATCAGATCAGGCTCCGCCCTCTCTGTTTTAAATCACAGATAAAAAGTAAATAAAATTGATCATGTGACCAAGAACCAAAAGGCTCCAAACACAGAACATTCCACCTCATGTTCTCTGTTTTCTATGATGTTTTAATGTTGTCTCGTGTTCTCATGTTGAAAGTTGGAAAAAAAAATACAAAATAACATAAAATTAAATTAAATAGAATAAAAAGTAGAATACAATAAAATTAGAGTAGGTTCAAATAAAATAAAAAATAGAATCAACTAAAATAAAATCAAATTTACTAAAATAATTTAAAATAAAATTAAATGAAGCAAAATGAAATAGAATAAAATTAGAATAGATTAAAAGAAAAGAAAAGAAAAAACAAAATAGAATAGTGTTCAGGATTCAGATGATCTCTGAATTGATGACTTATTGGATGATGATTGATCTGCTATTTTTCAAGTGACAAGCTTGTGACAGGATTAATTAATTGATTAATGGAGTGAATGAATGATTACCTTATGAGCAGTTATTAAATGTGTCTTTAATGTTTTATACTCATCATCAGAACCTTCATGACTGAAAAGACTTTGTTTTTCTTTTTGAAATGATTTTATTTGTAGAGTTTGAACTTGTCATCGTCCTGACTGAACAGATGAATATTGACCTTCTGTCACACATTGATCAGCTGTGATGTCATGGCGCCCTCTGGTGGACTTGTGACATCACTGTATCTTCATTTAAACATCGTCGTCGTCATGTTTCTGCCCCTCATCATGTTTGTTAAAAGCTGCTGTAATAAATCATAAAACATGTTGTTTTGTTTAAAGATGAAGATTAAATATTTATGATGAATATTCAGAACATAAACAGAATAAAAAATATCAGTGGATGTATTTCTCAATGTCTTCAGTGAATCTTCATTTGTAAAGTTTTTATTTTCATTTAAGTTTTATTTTAGTGACTTTACTGGACGGTGGATTGGTAGAAATGAAAAAAAAAAAAAGTAGAAAAAGCTTCATTTCTTATTTTTGTGTAAAAAGAAAAAAAATCTTGTCAAGCAAGTTTTGAACAAGCTACAACAATGATCCCAGCAGAGGAACAACACTGTAAAAAAACAACAACAAAAGAAAAAGTTAAGACAACTTAACATTTCAGGATAACTCACTGTGACAGAGTGTTGAGTTTTGAATTCTCTCTCTCTCTCTCTCTCTCTCTCTCTCTCTCTCTCTCTCTCTCTCTCAATTCAATTTCAATTTCAAGAAGCACACAGTGTGTGTGCGTGTGTGTGTGTGTGTGTGTGTGTGTGTGTGTGTTGTGTGTGTGTGTGTGTGTGGTGGTGGTGCGTGCGTGCGTGCGTGCGTGCGTGCGTGGTGGTGCGTGCGTGCGTGCGTGTGTGTGTGTGTGCTTTGTTTGGCGTGCTAACCGGCATCATGCCGGTAGCTGAAGCTGCTATGGCGGAGTTTGAGAAGCTGACTCGCCGTCATGCCATCAAGCTGGTGCCGTCAGTGGCGTGTAGTGTGGAGGAGGCCGGGCTGGCTGTGGGTGAGGTTGTCGGCTATGAATCAGTGAAATCTGCCTCCAGAATGAATGGAATGAATGAATGAATTGTTATATTTCTTGATGCTACGGCTAAGGTTGGCAAGGTGGTGGAGTCAGGTGTAGTTATGCCACTAAAGTCATCATCTCAAACGCTCCACCATTTATTAAAAATGAAAGTCTGGCCAAAGAGTTGTCCCGGTATGGTCAGTTGGTCTCACAGATAAAAATGGTCTCTCTCGGTTGTAAATCTCCGAAATTGAAGCATGTTGTGTGTCACCGTAGACAGGTGTATATGATCCTTAACACTTGGTGCACCCTCAAAAAAAATCCTGTTAAGCTCCCTCATACAATTTTTGTGTATATCCAAATAAATATAAAAATAAACATATTAAGAATGTATTTTTCCTAATTTTTATTTCTTTTTTCTTTTTTCCAACTTCAGTCTTAATAATAAAAATCATTTCCATCATATTTTTTGATTTTAACCCTTTAAATGCCAGTTTGTTTACAAGATGCCACTGTTTTTTAAAATGAAAAAAACACAAAAAATGAATTAAAATGAATATACTAAATGCAATCTGGGTTTTTTAAGGGGGGTTTATTACAGTCTGGTATATGTCAATAATTAACAACAACATTGACTCAGATGCATTTTTATTTTTTTGTGCAGGGTCAGATTAATAAATTGCTCCCGTTAAGCTCCCTCATACACATTTTTGTGTATATCCGAATAAATATAAAAATAAACTTTTATGTTCATGTATTTTTCGAATTTTTATTTCTTTTTTCCTTTTTCCAACTTCAGTCTTAATCATGAAAATCATTTCCATCATCATTTTTAGGATTTTAACCCTTTAAATGCCAGTTTGTTTATAAGATGCCACTGTTTTTTAAAATGGAAAAAAACACAATAACTGAATTCAAAATAACATGAAATGGCAAGTGCATTTTTTGTGGGGGATTCATATCATCTAGTATATGTCAAGTATTAGCAACAATATTGATTTTGATTAATTTTTATTTCTGGTGCAGTATAAGATTTTATATAAACAATCTCACCTATAGTCCATGTAAAATGTCCATTGTTTTTTTTACGTTGTTTACTCTTATTACCCTTCAAAGTTTTACCTTCTAACAGCCTATTACCTTATTACTTATGCTGGTTCCAGGAGGACACACACTCTGAGTTGGCAGGTGGCCCTTTGCCCCTCCTTGGTTTGCAATCCAGCAATAAACACCAACAATGTTGAAGACCAGTATGCCTGCAGCAACCATACTGTTTCTGTCTTGGCCACAAAACAGTGACTGCAAGTCGCACGATCTCAGATATCATACAGTGGAGTTGAACTTTGTAATACACCTGCTATTGTTAATATTTTGAATATGTTGTCAACAACAACCTTCTCGCCTGCTTCCTGCATCTTTCTCTGTGGGCTTGCATCTCAGAGGATGAGATGGGCCTCTGCTGCCTGCACATGCCGGTCACAGAGGAGATGGGCAGCGTTGAGAGATGCCTTTGCTGCTGCGCTCGCTGACTGACACTCATGTTTGTCCAAAAAGTGAAAAACAGACCAGTTGTTGATCAGAATATTCCTTTGATTCCCACAATGCTCTTGAAAGACAGTCGACTAGCTACTTAACCAGTGAGTCCACCTCCATGTTTTGGTCCAGTGGATTTCACACCTGATGCAAACGATAACCGAGAACACACAAACCGTGCTCCAGATTAACTTTTTAAATGGACACGGATCAGTGAACCATGCCCCAGCATGGTGTTCACACTTATGAACACCAAAACAATGTTCTGGAGACGTTGTCAACGACGACCCTCTCACTTGCTCTACGTTCTTGTTGCTCAGAGGATGAAATAAGCCCATGCTGCTCACACATGCTGATTCCAGAGGAGACAGGCAGCATTGAGAGATGCCTTTGCTTCGCTGACAAAACTTCCAGGTCCAGTCAGTTTCACACTCAATGTATAATGTGCTCGAACCTGAACAAACGATGCTCCCGACTACCTGAACTCGAGTATGGATCAGTGAACAAATGAGCTGTACATTGGGGCCAAGCGTGCTTGGATCCATGCCGGGGTCTGTTGTGTGAAAACCCCAAGACTCAAGTGCGGATCAATGAACTATACCCTGGCACAGTATAGGAGTGTTCACACTTATCAAATGAACTGGACTTTGGGATTGTGTGTGCTCAGATCTTAGCCCGAGTCCCTAATGTGAAAGCCCCCTCAGTCTCAAATCTAAACAAAGCAGACGTTCCCAGGCTTTGTTTTAGCTTTCCTGCACAGTCGTACCTTTATGCTGCTGCAAGATGCAATGTTTTTATCACTTGAATGATCAAGTGTCTTTGAACTTAGGTGAACTTAAGCTCCAAGTAAAAGTCAAATCAAAATCAAGCTAATGTTACATTTCACCTATGGGTTTACAATGAGCTATTTTTTTCCATATGGATTTTAGTATTTGTACTTTGGATGAACACACAAACTTATTGGTCAAACATGCATATACACTGGATGTTTACATCACTGACAACACATAGAGACCACTTACGTTGAATTTATTATTTCAGCTGTTCTGCAGGAGTCCGCAGAATCAGTTGAGTTCAAGGTTTGAAACAGGGCTGTAATGAAAACCAATGGCAAATATGGGAAAATGGTGTAATCTAGTAGTAATTTTTTTTTTGCATTTTTACACACAGTGGACTGACAAAAAATTTGGAAAAAATCACTTTTTTAAGGTCTTTTTTAAGGGGATCAAAGAATTGTAGTTTTAATGGAAGTCAATGGACACAAAAATGTGTCGAGGGAGCTGAAGGGGATGAAATTTCTAACACAGTGTTTTTTAGACCTATTATAAAAGCTGATGGTGAATTTCAAAAATTAACCAAAAAAGACATAGCCTTGTGAAAGTTTATGCCATATGCATGAACACAGCCAAAACAGTCAGAAAAATAAAACTCAAAAACACAAAAATGTGTATGAGGGTACACAGAGGGTTAAAGATAATACCCGCGATCTGAACCTGTCTTTTTCTTTCAATGTAGAGGGATTTAATTACATAATTTTTGTTACATCTGAGAGCATGAAGTGTTTTGGGTGTGGAGCAGAGGGTCATCTGATCCGTTCCTGTCCGGAGAGAGGCGGGGCACAGCAGCCTGCTGCCGCCGCCTCTCCTGAGGCCGCTGGCGTGGAGCCGTCATGGGCCGACCAGTCTGGGTCTGCTGTTGGGGGTTAGC
>JAWZSL010000102.1:299874-567446 GCA_034769285.1 Lutjanus argentimaculatus | reverse complement strand
TTACCATTTTTCGTTTTGGTTTAAACATCAAAACAATGTTTGATGTTTGATTCTTGTGTTAAAACTTTTGTAGAACTGCTCCCTGACTTGTACATTCAAAGTAAAATGTATTTTAAAAAAGTAAGCAATAAAATGACACCAAAATTGATCCTGTTAATAATTAATAATTAATTAATTTACTTATATATTCATATTATGATTTGGATTTCTCTCTTGTTTTATTTCTGCCAGTAAAAAAAAAAAAAAAATCAGCTCGCTACACTTTTTTTTTCCTTTTTGGTTTAAATCTCAGAACAAAAAGCACTCACTTAAGGGCATACTCCCTCTTGTGGCAGAAATAGGCAATAACTCAGGGTTTCATCTGTACAATGTCTGAGTATACCAATGGATTACTGGTTAAAAATTACATATTTAAACTGGTGCCCAGTGACTGTTTAGTTATCTCTGTTACATCACAACATAAAACAATAATGTGTTTGAGTAAATGGGACATTACAACCTTCAATTAAAGCTGCAAGCAGCGTTGAACGGGCCCTCGCACCCCCACGCAACTCGGGGTGCCGGCAACTCGGGGTGCTGCATGACCTTGTGGCCAGAGGCTGACTGGCACACGAGGTGCTGAATTCTCAGCCCCTTTGGACACTTTAGGAAGTAATGCCGTGTTACTTCCTGTCTCCACTAGGTTGCGCTATGACTATGACTCGTGAGCATCATGTAGATGTGGTCAGGCCGGGACTTTTATCAGACTTGTGAAGTTTGGAGCAGATTTGACCATTTAATCCCATGTTATAGCAATTTCGTGTTTCATGGCGAGACATCAAAAGTCGACGCCATGCCACACCCACGCTGTTCTACACTGACCAATTCTTTTAATAACTTTTAATCACAAGCTAGTCTATATGGTACACACCAGTTTTGAAGTCAATCGGATAAGTTATGGAGGCGGAGTTTGTTTAGCCACGCCCACTTACGAAATTAATATCATATGCTCAGGATGGGACTAGTGACAAACATATTAAGATTCAGGAAGATTCCACTGAGTAAACTGAAGTTATGTCCACTTCCTGTGTTTTGGCGAAACATCGACCTTCGCCGCGCCGTCAGTGCGGCATCGTTTGACGAGACATCATGGTCTTCACAATATAGCATTACCAACATCTTAAGGCCTTTCTGACCAAATTTGAGTTGAATATGGTCAATGTGGTCAGAGCAGCACCTCAAAGTCTAAAACATGGTATTTCCTGTTGCCAGCAGGGGGCGCTATGACAATTACAAAATTTCTGCATGTAGACGTGTTGAGGGTGGGACAATTATCAAGCATTTCAAGTTTGGTACAGATTGGACCATTTATGGTAAAGTTATAGCAATTTCATGTTTCATGGCGAGACATCAAAGTTCGCCGCCACCTCACGGCCACACCCTTCAATAAGAGCGTAATGTTTTAGTAACTTTTGATCACAACGTTGTCTAGATGGCACATAGTGATTTTGAAGCCGTTCTGATTAATCCTGTAGGAGGAGTTTGTTAAAATACAACACGTGCAAAACGCCAAAAATGGCCGCCAAATTCCAAATGGCTGACTTGCTGTTGGGTGTGGCCAATGGGTCCAAGAGGCTTTTTTGTGCGTCTGGGTGACATACATATGTGTACCAATTTTCGTGCATGTCGGTGAAATGTGCCGCAGGGGCTGATGTTTAAAGGGCGTGGCCAAGCCATTTGGCCACGCCCATCATTGAAACTCATATCACATGTTCAGGCCTGGACCATTAACACACATGTGAAGTTTCAGGCAGATATGACCAAGGACAGTGAAGTTAAGGCCACGTTCCTGCGTTTTGGCGAAACATCGACTTCGCCGCGCTATGGGCGCAACGCCGTTTGACGATACCTCATGATCTTCACAATATAGCATTGCCAAGGTCTTAAGGCCTCACTGACCAAATTTGAGTCAGATACGGGCAACATGCTCAGAGCAGCACCTCAAACTATAAAACATGTCATTTCCTGTCGCCAGTAGGGGGCGCTCTGACATTTATAGAATATTTGGTAACACTTTCTATGAAGGTCTGGTTTATAATGCATTATGAGCACATGCATAAGACGTTATAATGCATTTATAATGCTTCATACATGTCATTATAATGGTGTATAATCATGTATAAGAACTTATACCAAGGTTTATAAAGTATTACAAGTGTGGACATAATGTATTATAAATTAAGCACTTATAATGTTTTATACCTGCATACTCAAGTGACAAGTGTTTGAATGAAGAATCTGAAGTCCTGGGTCACATAACACATTATAACCATCCTTACTCTAGCCAGTAGTAAAGACACACATAGAACTGCTCAACATAGAACAGATACTAAATGCTCGGTTATGAGAAAGGGCGTAATGCCTTATAAATATCAATAATATGTTATAGGATGACTTTAAGAGCTTTTAGTAAAGTGACAACACTGTATAAAGTTATTAGCAATTGTATGACATTATAACACAATTATAATCATTTAGGAGCAGTATTTTGCTGGCTGTAAGTAAAGTGTAAGTTAAAAATTACACACCATAATGATCTTTAAAACTTTATTTTGCAGAAATCAATACAATATCAATACAATATCAATACAATTGAAATCTGTAAAAAAAAAAAAAAAAAAAAAGCTTGCATAGCTCACAAATTAAAATTCTTGCACCTGAGAGACTAAAGAATGCAATTTATAACATAACAAATTAAAACTTGGAACGGACTAGCTTTTTTGCACATTTACTTCACTTAGGAGCAGTATTTTGCTGGCTGTAAGTAAAGTGTCAGTCAACCATAATGATGTTTAAAGCAACTCTTTATTTTGCAGAAACAAAATATAAAGAAAGGTGCATGTTATTCTGTACATATCAAGACAATTGAAATCTGTAAAAAAAAAAAAAAAAAAAAAAGCTTGCATAGCTCACAAATTAAAATTTTGCACCTGAGAGACTAAAGAATGCAATTTATAACATAAAATTAAAACTTGGAACGGACTAGCTTTTTTGCACATTTAATGTGCAATGGGTAGCAAAGTACCATTCTCTTTCATTTCGCTTATGTGCTCCTTCATCTCAGCTGTAATAGCTGCGCGACATCTGTCCACAAAGGTGGAGAGCTTTTCAGACTTCTCATTCCACTGGCCTAGAGCTCTGAAAGCTTCAGGGGCTGCGAGGCTGAGCTCTGCGATGACTGCCGTTCTGGCGATTGTGTTGCGGTCAACACCAACTTCTTCAAAGGCAGATTTCATGGACCCCCCCTCACTGTAGCTCTTCAGCACTGCCTTGTACCTTTTAATGATGTCTCTGCAGTTTTTCACTGAAGAAAAAAAAAGTTCATCTGTCATTGTAAAGAGAATGCATTAACTGGTATGTGCAGTATATGAAAGGAGAGTACATAATGTTGTATATATACTTAACATCTTTTGTTCTATTTTTGCCTGCTCTATCATTTTATGAGAGCACAGTAACATTACACAATTTCCCCTCTGGAATCAGTAAAGTCTTTTAATTTTGTTTGTTAACTGGCTATCTCTTGGGGACCACGAAAAGTCTTAAGAGTTAAAGCTTCAGTTGGTAACAATTATTTGCTGGAACTGTCACTATATTCTGATAGTCGGACATTAAATGGGTAATTTACAGATGGAGCCACTTAAAATTTCCGTTTGGTCCCTGGTAGGGCCCAGACTGGTCCCTGGCAGGTCCCTGTCGTCACCTGGCTGGGGTCGTAGCACTAATGAGATCCCCCGCGATAACGTAGAGAACACGGGGCCGACTTGTCACGCCCATAAGTTTATTTTGTAGAAACTAGTTGCAATGGTCTGTTTATCCACCAGGAGGAGCAGTGAGTGTGGAAGCTGAAGCGCCAGTTATTACTGTAATCGTAGGTATATTTGATGAGGGAGAGAGCTTCCCACACAGAACATATTTAATGATTATCAGTCGACTATATCATAGGTAAATATCTGTCAGTGAAGTAAATATCATACTTCAGCTTTTTGTTACTCAAAAGAACTGCATAAGTAATACAGCTGGGGACTGAGCGATTTGCAGTGAGAACAAAGCTGCGGTTGCATCACTAGTCTGAGAGGCTGACTTTATCTGCAGTGGTACCGAGATGAATAATGTATAATGTATAACATTATCGTGACTATATAAATGTAATTTATGGTGCCGTTAGATAGCTGTTCGACCACCCCGCTACGTGCGTGACACCGTTTCCAGTATGTGTGAAAGCCGAGAGCAAATTAACCTCAGTGAAAATGCATTTGCACCAAAACGTTCTTTAAAGACTAAACGCCAGCCCGTGCGGACTTAAGCTGAATATATCGTTAGACAGAAACATCTTCTGAATTTTGGAAATGATTACATTGATTTTTATTGTTATTATTATTATTATTTTTACTTTTGGACTGTACAACGCTCTGTAGCTATATGAAATGCGCCTGCTGTGCGCAGCCTCATTGATCAGTCGGTCATCCATGGAAATGATATTTTACCCATTGGTTGTATTATAAACTAACGAAATTCGTTAAAGCGAGTCATCTGGTGTTTACAAAGTCATGATATTTAACTGAGACAGATTCACTCTGTTCGCGTTCACGGGGCTGCTGCCACGACTCCAGCAGCAGGCTGACAGTGCGCCGCAGTGTGTCTCCATACTCAGGCTAATAAAGTCCGTGATCACTCAGTTAAAAAGTGAAGCTTTGAAAAGCTGTCACATACTTGACGTGAGAAGTTAGAAAGATTCTTTAGGAGATTTTGGCCGTCTTTATTCAGTTCGGTGACGCAGAGTCATTTTACGCCTGAACGAGCAACAGTGTTTGCAATCGCATAAGATGTGACCTGAAAAAAACAACCTTTTATAATTCACTTTAGGACATTTATCATTTACAAGGGTGTTTTATTAAGTTTCAGACAGAAGACGTCAAGACTAAACGGTATTGGAGCTTCAGCAGGAAAAGACGCACCTGTCTCCCTCTCTCCGTCACACAAACACACACTTAGATACAGTACACAGACACCTCACAATCAACGCACACTCAACAAAGCTCTCCCCTCTCACGTTCCGAAGCCGTATTTGTTTCTTTTGATATGGCCTGGTGTCTCTTTTTTTTTTCTATCTGAATAAATTCTAAGAACGATACAGCCTACTGTAAGAACAGGGCGCGTGCACTCTTGTAATGTCTTGAGTAAACAATGACCGTTGCTAAGCAACCTGGCGTAAACCTATAAACCAGCTTATCCAGCTGTTTGTAGAGTAAAAAACGACCCCATCGGCTCTCCTATTCATCACATCATTAGCATCACGATGTCCGCGTTTGTTCTAACTGAATGTGTGAATGTGCGATCCAAACAGGTTTCCAGCCCCACACTGTCACACACATCATCACACTGAGTGAACTACGGACTTTTGATGCAAAAATTCAAGAACTCATCGTCACTGTCGATGTCTAAACAAACTCATAAAAGTGACATCTTACAATTCCCCATATTATAAACTAACAAAATTCGTTAAAGGAAGTGATTTTGTGTTTTTAAAGTCATTATATTGAGGTGAGACAGTCACAGTCACTCTGTTCGCCTTCGCTACTGCCACAACACAGCAGGAGCTGGCTCTGTGCCAGATTTATTCCAGAAAAATGACTCAGACACTAAAATAATTTTTTCATATTTTAAAATATGCAGTTAGTATCTCAAAAATGTGTCTCTTAAAATAGTGAGAGTTCTTTTAAAATGACTTAAGTATTCTTTTCAGATACTAGCCTAAGTCATGATTTTGAGTTATTTTCATAGTTTCTCATTATTCTGAGAGACTTACTCAATATTTTGAGATCAGCAGACCTGACGCAGGACGAATTTTTGATTTTAAAAAAAGAAAATGTGTTTGTTGTAAATTCATAACATTAATATGAATTTGTCATTAGCAGCTTTCACAAAGTTGATAAAGTTTCCCCTAACTTAACACAAAAGGAGCGCATGTGTTTGTCTTTGACGGTGAGAGAACCCCCACACCTCATTAACATGACCATGAACCTTTGTGTTCTTACTGAATGTGTGAATGTGTGATCTGAAGAGGTTTCCCAGCCCCCACACTGTCCCACAGATCATCACACTGAGTGAACTGTACAATACATC
Organism: Lutjanus argentimaculatus; assembly: GCA_034769285.1. Classification (NCBI taxonomy): domain Eukaryota; kingdom Metazoa; phylum Chordata; class Actinopteri; order Lutjaniformes; family Lutjanidae; genus Lutjanus; species Lutjanus argentimaculatus. The sequence continues at coordinate 561,284 of JAWZSL010000102.1, read as the reverse complement.
GTCACTGTTGATGTCTGAACAAACTCATAAAAGTGACATTTTACAATTCTTCACATTATAAACTAAAAAATGATTTTGTTTCTTAATGAATGTTAATGTGATTTTAAAATTTAAGTCTCTTAATGAGCAACTTTTTCAAAATGACTTAAGTAATTATTTTCAGTTACTAAGTTATTTTCATAACATTTCTCATTATTCTGAGACATTTTCAGATAGGGGAGACCTGGGCCAATTGTAACAATTTTCGATATAATAATATCAATATGTGTTTATAACACAGATGCTGCAGCAGATAAAGGTGGTCATTTTAATAACTTAAACTCTTTGGGGTGGCTTATTGTAACCTATAATAATATAACCTAGCAACAAATTTATATTATTGTACAAAAGTACTTTAACTAATAGGCTAAACTAAATCTTTAAAATAAAAATAGTGCAATAAAAGTGTAATATTCGCATCTGAGATAGTGGAGTAGATGAATAATGTAACATAGAATGTAAATACTACTAGGTAAACAAGGTACAAGCACCTCTAAATCTTTGTTAGTTTTTGTGTTTCTGTGAGGGAAGCGCCATCTAATGGTGACACCTTGTAACTGAATAAATGGGCGTGTTACAGTGGAATCTAGGCACACCTCCACAAAGGTGGGGGGAAATGGTATTTGGCTGGAAACTGGCAGGACATTGGCAGGCTTCCGGAAGGCTTTCAAAAGGCGTGGGAAATTTCAAGTGGCTGCATCTGTAGGACAAAATCCAACTCCTCTGGCTCCACCTACAGCCTGTAATCGTATTTGCCGAAATCCACCGCGACCGAAGATTCTCCACCAGTCAGGTAGAGGGAGCAGGAGGAGTAGCCAATCGCCGCTCCTACACGTCGTAGTAAACTGACAAAAGTGAAAGTAAAGTCCGCGACTTGGTCGGACATTTCAAGATGATACACACCGTCAGCTCCCTCTTTTCACGTCTGTCAACCCCCCTTTCTCCCTCCACACACGCAGACACACACAAGAAGAGTGTGTTTCATGGTGAGAGAGATGTGAGATCGTTTTGGAGTCTCCGGTTGCTATGGAAACGGTACGTCGTCTGTGGTTGCGTTTATGGCTACTTTGTGTGCGTGCGCCTGCACGTGTGTGTCTGTGTGTGCCAGTGTGTGCCTGTGTGTGTCTGTGTGTGTGTGGGGCGCTTGGCAGAGGTTCATAAAGAGACCTGACGGAGTATTGTCTTGAAATTTCCGACCAAGTCGCAGAGTTTACTTTCACTTTCATCAACTTACCAACTGGAGCTTTAATGACATACTGTCAAAAATTCACTTTTTGGTAAAATACAGTCTGTTCTATCTTTTTATTCATTTTTATTAGTTCATAGTTTATATTGTTTTTTTTATGCAAGCAGTTAAAACAGTCAATTTCACTCATTACTGATATATAAAACAATCTTACCTCGAACACGACTGGTTTCTGGTTTGGGGCTTCCACTCAACTTTTGGGATCTCTTCTTCAGCTTTTTCTTCTTCTTGGAGTCATCTTCCAAGGACGAATCAGACAATGGCGAGTCAATGGCTAAGGTCGAAGCAACTTCAGATTCTTCATCAGACATGAAAACTCTTTTCACCTGACTCTTGGAAGACTCTGCTGCAATAAATCAAACACACACACAGTTCTAAAACATAAACATTAATTCATATTTTTTCTTCTTCTTGTGTTTCTAGTTATAACAAATATTGTAGAACAATCCAAGATGGTGGATGTCAAAATTCAAATGTGTGAAAATTCATGTAATAACCCAGGAGCAACACAACCTGGCATATAATTGATCACCTGAACTAGATGATGGCTCCACCGATCTGTTCCCAGATTTGACTAGTTCCCTCATTAATTCAGCCCTGCTGGTCAGTTCACGCTGAAGGTAGTCTTTATCTGACTTCAGGATTTCGATGGTTTCTTCTCGGAGTCTCCCGCGCTCTCTCTCTGCCTCCAGTTGAAGTTTGATCATGGCCAGCTCGTGCTTGAGTGTAGGAGCTGCACACAACACATGGAGCAAGGATCACAAAAAAGAAAACAAAAAATTATTTTTGTAAATATTAAAAGCTATGACAGGGATGCTATGCCAAGTTTGAAACACAATCTATAACCTTTTTAGGCCTATGCTGGATATGACTCAACCAGGCTTCATCTAACTTTAAATTTTCGAATGTATTAAATGGTTTGAATATGACTACAAGTTTCAGCTCTAACTAGACGCTTCTATATTATGAACAAAGCCCACATTCAATGATGCATTTTGGACAATCTACAGAAAAAGAAACAACCTAAAATGGCAATACATACCCATTTTCTCTTCCTCCACAGCAGGAGTGGAAGCCCTGTTGTCTTTTGGTGGCGGAGGATTCACAGCTCCCCTTCTCGTGTACATGGCTGTTCATAAAACATAGTCAACCGAGGGTTAGCATTTGAAGCATTATGCTTTGGCTATTGTTAGTTTGAATTTGATTCAAACTTTACAGTAAAACGCTCCCACATTAACACTAACGTTATGCACTAACATTTGCTTTTTCAACACCTTGGCTGGATTATTACCCATGTGGCCTGGATGCTAACGTTTAAGCTTGGCCGACAAAACTTAGGCCAAAACCCCCCAGAATAAACTATATGCATTTTGTTCATGTTTTACAGTCTGTGTTGAAAAATATCACCTTAGAGTTTGGTTCGTTGCCTTTTGCAGACCGTAACAGTCCACCACCTTTCTTTTCAAACCTGCAGTCAAGTGCGTCTTCCCTCTGTCGCCTTCGTGGTCCCCTGTGCTACGTTCAGGACTAATCAGAACTCGGAGATTCTGGCTTCTGACAATCAATAAATTTCATTCATGCTGTAAATAAATTCAGTTGCTTGATTTCAGTTCACTTGCATAACCTCTCAGCTAATGTTACCTGCCAACACAGGCTAACTAATTTAGTCAATACAATAGCAATTAACCTCTACATATTGCTGTAATCATAGTGTAAGATAAACTAAGCAACCATTATAATGTATAATTACAAATGAAATGTACGTTGAAATGTCAACAAAACATAGCTCTGAAAAGACAGCAGAATTTAAGACTTTAAACTAAAGAATTACAAGTTGGAGAACAATTCAATTTATTTTTAACAACTCGAAATTCCCTTTTCCCAGCGTTCCGACTTGCGTGAACGCAGCAGTCCCAGAAGGCAATTTTGGACGCAAGCGGGAGATCGCATGGATCCATGGGAGAGCGTCGCTGCCCGCTCTTCAGGTGAAGGATGCCAACATGGCAAATTTATTGAGTGATGAAATTCGTCGATTAATACGACAAGAGGACACGATACGCAGCCGGAGAAAAATAGTTGTATGGATGCAAAGAAGAGGAATCCTAAAGCGTTGCATGATCTGCTCCACCTGCAAGAGGCCCATGCACCTAAACGTTGTCTCCAAAGCTGATGGATATGTATGGTAAGAAACGCCATTGCTACGTTAATTTTATGCTCAGACATGTCCACTTTTCACATCCTGTCAACGGCTTCGGAGGAGGGAGGGGGAGATATGAATTCGTAAATATGTCCGGTTTTCATTGTTTTTTAAGGGACCATTCAGCAACTGATGATGGTATTTTGCACAACTTACTTACTGTACATTGTTGTGTGCGTGCAAATGTCGGAGCTGCATTGCCTCTCATTAAAAACTGTCCAAGAGTGGGGCCATCTCATAGCGTGCACCATGAAGTTTGAGTTTTGACTGCAGGCCAGTGTGCAATTTAGAGACATGTCCTACCGGGATGGGGCTTTAATGAAAAAACAGAAAGGAATGAAAGGAGGCACTGTCGATCCGGCTCACCTGCAGCCCACACAGGTGACAACTGCATGAGGAGCGCTTTGCTGTTTCTTCCTAGGATATTATTCATTATTAATTCATGTAGCACATAGGGGTGGTGAAAAAAAATTGATTATTAATTAATCGCGATTATGTTATGGACGAGTACGAATCGATTATTAAATTTTCAAAAATCGATTATTTTTTTGCATTATTTTATTTTGTAAAAATGTTATCCCGTGGTCAACGGAAGTTGAACGTCACGCGAGCGCGCCCAGTTCCAGTTCGCAAATGCGTGCAGCGGCCAGAGCTCATTGGGACGTGCATATGTTTGGTTTTGGGCATCAAGCGGCTGCCACTGTAAGTTTCCTCCGTTTTCTCTCTCCTGTCTCTGTCTGCACCGCTACGCCTGCTGCCGCGCTCACACAAAACAAGCGCTCCCTCCTGTGTCTCCTCATCATTTCATCAGAGCAGACCGCGATGAAAAAGCGACAGAAACATTGTTACCGCGTCGCACCACCAAACTTTCATAATGTGCAGATGTAGAAAAAGTTTGGAGTTTTTTAGTAAAGATGAGAAACTCTGCTTCAAATCATTTATGTAAAACGTGTCTGACAGCAGAGAACAGAGACACGAGTCTGACCCACAGAGACGTCATGTGACTGAGAGAGCAGGTAACACGGAGCATCACTGTTCAAACACACTGATCAGAACCACAGAACTCTTCATATGAAGCAGAGCAGCAGATCATCTTACTGCAAAAATACTCATATTTTAAACAGTTTGTTCACAGACACAACTTTGTCTGTTTCATTTTTTAATACAAAAATGTTGCACAATTGAATGTCTACTGGCCATGATTTTTTCCTAGATTTTTGCTATTGGAGCTTATTATAATTGTGATAAAAATCAGTATTAATCAAATGCAGAGGCATTTATGTGATAGAAATACAATTGTATTGTCTTACATTTACAACTGGCCCTTTGAGGGCAAAACTAACGCTGATGTGGCCCAAGATGAAATTGAGTTTGACACCTGCTCTAAAGGAAATAAGCCTTCCATTTAATTGTTGTTGTTTAGTACAACTTGATCAGTCACAACACAATGTGTTGTGTTCATTTCTGTGTTCTACAGTATATAAGCTAGTAAAGCTGCAACAAGTTCTGCCAAGTTAAAACAAATAATTCTGAAGTTACAACTACACTACACAGGAAGTGCTTTGAGTTGTTACTCAATAAAAGAGTTAAGTAATTCAGCAACTGACTGTTTTTTTTAATGGTGCAATAACTTTGTGGTGTATTTTGGATTACTGTTGTCAAATGGAAAAGCAATAATCGCTAATCGAGAATCGTTAATAATCGAAAATCAGTTGGTAATCGAATCGGGACCTCAATAATCATAATCGAATCGGATCGGGAAATCAGACAGATTAACCACCACTAGTAGCACATACCCTTATCCATAACGCATATGTAATGAATGACATCTGGTATGGGTAAATCCCCACCCTGCTGCAGGCACAGATGTAATATTTTGTAATTATCAGTTACAGTGTTAGTTAAATCTATCGCCAATTAATAATTATTACCATTATTTTTCTTACTCACCCATTAGGTCATGTGGCAGAAAAGGCCATTGTCAGAAGAGGAGGTCTGTCAGAAGTGGATCCATCTTCTTCAACTCTCGTAGGCCTCTCCGAAGCCATTTGGAGTTCATCTATCGGTTGGTGTTTTATTTGTTAACATTACCCATTTTAATACCCATATACAAATGCTGAGGTCCAAATTATTCATAGATTTCTGATTGCCTGTACATGATTTATGTTTTAATTTTTAATTTTACTAAGATCAACCATTTCTGTCAAAGGTATTCTCAGGGACTGAGGCTGAGACAGATGGATATGATGGAGGATGGCATTGCTAGCAGCAGTCGCACTTTGACGAAGATGGCTTCCACTTTGAGAAAGGTGTTGTATCAATGATATGAAAGGGATTTTAAGCTATAGTGCATAGGTTTTTGAGGTCATAACTTTGCCTCTATACATTATATGTGTGATGCATTCAAGTGGTGTCAGAAAAACAAGTTGCCAACCATTTATTTTGCCCCTGTATGAGTCTCCACTTGTTTGCTACCCAACATTATTTCTTAAATCAGGAATAGTGCATAATTGGAGATCACAACATACATTTGACATGTACGTGTGACAGAGTAGACTACTATATGACTGAAGGTCAAAAAGGTCTGCAGTAGTGATCTAGATTTATTTTAAAGCAGTAGAATATATTTTGTTGGAAAAGAATATAACATTTGGAATAATTTACCTGACTGAACAAGCTCTAATATTGAACTTCCATCTCTCAAGGTCTGCATTACAGCCATTGACAAACTGAGACACCAGGGGAAATTGAAGATTGGTGGACATCATTGCTTTGTGATGCTAGATGAAAGCAAATTCTCTCACAAGAGGAAAGTAAGTAGTGAGTACTAGTTATTTCTTTTGTAAATTATCCATTTGTTGTTTGTTTTTGCAGTGTGATTTTTAAAAAGTAATGAGCTGGTTTGAAAAGTGGCTTCCAAGAAAGCTTTTTTACTCCATCTGAAAATATTTGGTTTTGCAGTATAACAGAGGACGCTTTGGACCTGCCTGGCGCCACACAAAAAAGTGGGTTTTGGGCTTACTTGAAGTTGGGCAAACATCAAGAAGACCCATACTGAAGGTGGTGAGAGGCCGTTCGAGAGAAGATCTCCTGCCAACCATAATACACCATGTGAGAGGAGGCTCACAGATTGTCTCTGATGAATGGCGAGCTTACCAGCGGGCACTTGGAGATATGGGATTTGACCATCACACAGTATGCCATAAAAGGCATTTTGTTGACCCAAACACTGGAGCCCACACTCAGCATTTGGAACGTGCATGGCAGACGTTCAAGGTTGAAGTGTGGAGGCACCGTGGAAACCGTACCACAAAACTTTTGCAAGAACATTTAAAAGTGATTGAGTGGGAATACTGGCTGGGCAGGAATCATAGACTTCATATCATTGGCCAGCTCCTGCATGACATTCGTAAATATGCAGTTCGTAACTGTTGAAAAATGAGGTACATCAGCTGATAAGAGTACCAAAATATTGTGCCTCTACCTACCTGTTTTATTTCGTACTTAAAACTTGTAGAGCTGTAAAAGTATTTTTTAAAGATGAACTAAGTAATATGCATTTTTTCTGATTTTGGTTTGGCAAGAGACTTGTTTTTTTTATTGACCTATATTCTCTCCATAGGTCAATAAACCATTTTGTTTCTGCAAAATAAAGAGTTGCTTTAAACATCATTATGGTTGACTGACACTTTACTTACAGCCAGCAAAATACTGCTCCTAAATGATTATAATTGTGTTATAATGTCATACAATTGCTAATAACTTTATACAGTGTTGTCACTTTACTAAAAGCTCTTAAAGTCATCCTATAACATATTATTGATATTTATAAGGCATTACGCCCTTTCCATAACCGAGCATTTAGTATCTGTTCTATGTTGAGCAGTTCTATGTGTGTCTTTACAACTGGCTAGAGTAAGGATGGTTATAATGTGTTATGTGACCCAGGACTTCAGATTCTTCATTCAAACACTTGTCACTTGAGTATGCAGGTATAAAACATTATAAGTGCTTAATTTATAATACATTATGTCCACACTTGTAATACTTTATAAACCTTGGTATAAGTTCTTATACATGATTATACACCATTATAATGACATGTATGAAGCATTATAAATGCATTATAACGTCTTATGCATGTGCTCATAATGCATTATAAACTAGACCTTCATAGAAAGTGTTACCGAATATTTTCATATAGACGTGTTCAGGGCGGGACTATTATCAAGCATGTGAAGTTTGGTGCAGATGGAGCATTTATGCTAAAGTTATAGCAATTTTGTTTTTCATGGCGAGACATCAAAATTTGCCACCACGTCACGGCCACACCCTTCAACGATAGCGCGATCTTTTGATAACGTTTCATCACAAAGTAGTGTAGTTTGTACACAGTGATTTTGAAGCCGTTCTGATTAATCCTGTAGGAGGAGTTTGTTAAAGTATGACGTGTGAAAATGGCCAAAAATGACATTAAATTGAAAATAAAATTCAAAATGGCTGACTTCCTGTTGGGTTTAGGGTGTCGCTCCAAGAGGCTTTTTTATCCGTCCTGCCATGATACATATGTGTACCAAATTTCGTACGCCTAGGGCAAAGTTAAAGCAGGGGACTTCGATTTTGAAAACTGTTAGGGGGCGCCATTGAGTCACTTTGGCACGGCCCTTTGTAACGACCATAAAATATTGAATTTTTCACCAGATGTGACGAGTGTGCAAAATTTGGTGAGTTTTTGAGCTGTTCAGGCCGCCAAAAATGCGATCTTAGGATAAATAAAAAAATAATTAAAGCTGCAAGCAGCGTTGAACGGGCCCTCGCACCCCCGCGCCACTCGGAGCCGACTGCAGCCGCGACCATGTGACCAGAGGCCCACTGGTGGATCAGGTGCTGGATTTTCACCCCCTTTTGACACAGTTTGAAGCAATTGTGTGTTACCTCCTGTCCCCACTAGGTTGCGCAATGACTGTGACTCATGAGTTTCATGTAGATGTATTCAGGCTGGGATTATTATCATACATGTGAAGTTTCATGGCGACGCGAACATGTACACAGAAGTTAATGCCATTAATGTGTTTGTACGAAACGTCAACCTATGTTGCGCTGTCAGGGCGAAGCCCGTCGAAAAAACGTTACGACTTGCACAACATAGCATTAGCAAGGTCTGAAGGTTTTCCACACCAAATTGGAGTGAGATATGGTCAAAATGTACGCAGCAGCACCTCAAAGTCTAAAACATAACATTTCATGCCACCAGCAGGGGGCGCTATGACAATTGCAGAATTTTCTCATGCATATGTGTTCAGGGTGGGACTATTATGAAACATATTAAGTTTCGTGCAGATCTGACCATGTATGCCAAAGTTATAACCATTTCCTGTTTCATGGCGAATCATCAAAATTAGCTGCCAACTCATGGCAACACCCTTTAACTGAAACAGAATCTTTTAATAAATTTTAATCACAAACTAGCCTGGAAGGTTCACACCAATTTGAAGCGATCTGATGAATCCCGTAGAAGGTGTTCGTTAAAAACGACGCGTGGAAAACGCCAAAAATGACCATGAAATTCAAAATAGCCGACTTCCTGTTGGGATTAGCCTATGGGTTGTCAGATACATTGTTGTGCGTCCGGGCATGATCTACGTGTGTACCGATTTTCGTGCATGTCGGTGAAACGTGGCGGTAATGGCGGTGTTTAGAGTGTTGGTGGTGTGGTGGTATGGTGTTGACGAAACTCATAGCACATGTTCGGACCCGGACCATTAACAAGCATGTGAAATTTCAGACAGATTCGATCAAGTACACTGAAGCCAGGGTCACTTCCTGTGTTCTGTGAAACGCTGACCTTCGCCATGCCGTCAGGGCAACGCCGTTTGACGATACGTCACAATCTTCATGACGTAGCATCGCCAAGGTCTTAAGGCCTTTCAGACCAGATTTGAGCTGGATATGGTCAGTGTGCTGGGAGCAGCACTTCACAGTGTAAAACATGTCATTTCCTGTCGCCAGCAGGGGGCGCTATGACAAACACGGAATTTTGTCATGTAGCTGTTTTCAGGGCGGGACTATTATGAATCATGCGAAGTTTGGTGAGGAATGGACAATGTAGTCCAAAGTTATAGCGATTTCATGTTTCATGGCGAAACGTCAAACTTCGAGGCCAAAAAGCCGATACGCCCTTCAACGATAGCGCAATCTTTTAATAACTTTTGATCACAAAGCAGTGTAGATGGTAGCCAGCGATTTTGAAGTCATTATGATAAATCCTGTAGGAGGAGTTCGTTAAAATACAACACGTGGAAAACGCCAAAAATGACCACGGAATTCAAAATGGCTGGCTTCCTGTTGGGTTTAGCCTATAGGGTCCCCCAGACTTTTTTTGTGCGTCTGGGCATGATCTACGTGTGTACCGATTTTCGTGCAAATCGGTGAAACGTGCGGGTAATGGCGGCGTTTAAAGGGCGTGGCCAAGTCATTTTGCCACGCCCACCAACCCAAACCACATGACACGTAAATTTTCACCAAGACTGATGTGTGTGCCAAAATTGGTGAGTTTTTGAGTATGTTTAAGCCCCCAAAAATGCGATTCATTTTTTGGGCAGTCTGAGCAAAAACAATAGGGCCTTGCACCTACGGTGCTCGGGCCCTAATTAAAGCTGCAAGCAGCGTTGAACGGGCCCTCGCGACCCTGCGCCACTCGGGGCCTGCTGCAGCCACGACCATGTTGCCAGAGGCCGACTGGTAGGCGAAGTGCTGAATTTTCACCCCCTACGGACATTGTAGGAAGCAATGCGGTGTTACTTCCTGTCCCCACTAGGTGGCGCTATGACTATGACTCGTGAGCGTCATGTAGATGTGTTCAGGCTGGGACTTTTATCATATGTGTGAAGTTTGGAGCAGATTTGATCATTTAATCTCATGTTATAGCAATTTCGTGTTTCATGGCGAGACATCAAAAGTCAATGCCACGCCACACTGTTCAACGCTGACCAATTCTGTTAAGAGGTTTTGGTCACACACTTGTCTATATGTTACACACCAGTTTTGAAGTCAATTGGATCATTCGGGGAGGAGGAGTTTGTTTAGCCACGCCCACTTATGAAATTAATATCATATGCTCAGGGCGGGACCAGTGACAAACATATAAAGATTCAGGAAGATTCGACCAAGTAAACTGAAGTTATGTTCACTTCCTGTGTTTTGGCGAAACATCGACATTCGCCACGCCATCAGGGCGGCAGTGTCTTATGAGACATCATGGTCTTCATAATATAGCATGACCAACATCAAATTTGATTTGAATATGGTCATTGTGGTCAGGGCAGCACCTCAAAGTCTAAAACATGGTATTTCCAGTCACCAGCAGGGGGCGCTATGACAATTACAAAATTTCTGCATGGAAACGTCTTCAGGGCGGGACTATTATCAACCATGTGAAGTTTGGTGCAGATCGGAGCATTAATGCAAAAGTTATAGCAATTTCACGTTTCATGGCGAGACATCAAAATTCGCCGCCACCTCACGGCCACACCCTTCAACGTGAGCAAAATCTTTTGATAACTTTTGATCACAATGTTGTCTAGATGGCACACAGACATTCTGAAGCAGTTTGGATAAATATGTGGGAGAGAGAACTGCTTGAATATGCATGGCTACGGATCAAAGATGGCAGCGCCATAGCAGCCACGCCCATCGACATAGAAAAAAGCTTTTAATAACTTTTGATCAGCATAGTCTCAGGATGATCTGAAAGAAATTTGAAGTGGATTGGACAAAATCCCTAGGAGGAGTTCGTTCAAATACAACGTGTGGTAATCACGCCAAAATGACACGTGAAAATCAAAATGGCCGACTTCCTGTTTGGAGTAGACCAATGGTGTAAGAGACTTTTCTGTTCGTCTAGACAAGTTACACATGTGTACCAATTTTCATCTTCCTACTCTAAAAAAACCCCTATGGAGAGGGGTTTTTGAAAATTTCAAGGGGGCACTATAGAGGCATTTTGCCCCGCCCATGGGCGACGCCCATATCACATGTAAGAGGTTGCCATCCTTGACTGGTGTATCAATTGTCATGATGATATGAGTTCATTAAAGCCATCAAAAGGGCAAACGTACTTTCATGGCGAAGGATCGATATTCGCCGCGCCGCCACACGGACGCCATTACTCGTACCTTCACAGCGTTCATAGTGTAGCTTCACCAACTTGTTCTGCATGTTTTAGAAGTGGAATGAAGTTGATGGGATCAACTATGTGGCATCAGTACATGTTAAAGTAAACACTGGTCATTTTCATCATCAAAAATGGCGCGCCATAGCGGCCACACCCATTGACACAGAGAAAAGCTTTTAATAACTTTTGATCAGCATAGTCTCTGGATGATGTGAAAGAAATTTGAAGTGGATTGGACAAGATCCCTAGGAGGAGTTTGTTTAAATACAACGTGTGGAAATCACGCCAAAATGACACGAAAAATCAAAATGGCCGACTTCCTGTTTGGAGTAGACCAATGGTGCAAAAGACTTTTTTGTGCGTCTGGACAAGTTACACATGTGTACCAATTTTCATCTTCCTACTCCAAAAAAACCCCTATGTAGAGGGGTTTTTTGAAGATTTCAATGGGCGCTATAGAGGCATTTTGCCCCGCCCATGGGCGACGCCCCTATCACATGTAAGAGGTTGCCATTCTTGACCTGTCTATCAATTTTCATGATGATATGACTTCATTAAAGACATCAAAAGGCCAAATGTAATTTCATGGCGAAGGAGCGATAGTCGCCGCGCCGCCACACGGACGCCATTACTCGTAGCTTCACGGCCTTCATGATGTCGCTTCACCAACTTGTTCTGCATGTTGTAGAAGTGGAATGAAGTCCATGGGGTCAACTATGTGGCATCAGTACATGTTAAAGTAAAAACAGGTCATTTCCTGTTACCACCGGGGGGCGCTATGAGTTAGGTGGAAAGTCAATATATGGATAGGTTTAGCGCGGCGCCCTCATCATGTCCAGCAAGTTTGAAGCTGTAACAATGAAGTATGTGGGCGTGACAGCCGTTCGAAGCGAAACGGCGCACTCCAAAACAGTCGCCAAAGTTTGTCGAGCCCTAGCAGCCACGCCCTTTGACCTACAGAAATTCTTTTAATAACTTTTGATCTGCGTGGGGTCATGATGACGTGTACCAAATTTGAAGACGATTGGATGAAATTCCTAGGACGAGTTTGTTCAAATGCAAGTAGTGGAAATCGCAAAAAAAGGCCAAAATCGGCCCCTTTTTTGACCCTTCAAATCAAAATGGCCGACTTCCTGTTGACATTTCATCACGACGTTAAGAGACTTTTTTGTGCGTCTTGGCATGATAAATATGTGTACCAAATTTCGTGAGCCTACGACAAATAAACCCCAATGTGTAGGGTCTTTCGCCATTTCGTGTCGACCTTCTGCGCGCATCCCAAAATATCGAATTTCGGATCCGGCCGGACGACTTTGGAAAGTTTGGTGACTTTTTGAGCATGGGAAAGGGGCGAAATTGGTGCGGGAAATATATAAAGAATAATAAACAATAAACATTACAGTTTCAAGAGGGTCCTCGCACGGTACGTGCTCGGGCCCTAATAATAATCGGAGCAATTTCAATAGGGTCCTCGCACCGGACGGTGCTCGGGCCCTAATAAACCGGTACAATCTTAAAAGGGTTCTACCCCTTCGGGGTTAGAACCCTAATAAACCGGTACAATCTTAGAAGGGTTCTACCGCTTCGGGGTTAGAACCCTAATAAACCGGTACAATCTTAATAATAATAGTAATAAATTCAGAACAGGATTAGAACAGAATATTCTAATTATGATTAAATATTGTTTGTAGAGCAGTACTAATGTAACGGGGGACTCTAGTCTTGTCTGCGTTGTGTTGTGATGAAGAGGCCCAAACCGTGGTTATCTTTGGAGGCTCTCTCCGTTTATTTTTGGCAGCTGACAGCAAGAGGTAAAAAACAAAATCCTCCGTCAATTACGACCACACAACTTGAGCCCCTATCCCATAGAGTACAACAGCAAAAGGGCGGTCGCCATGTTACATTAAATAAAGTGCAATAAAACACAGAAAACATACCTGACAGCAAGAGGTAAAAAAACAAAATCCTCCGTCAATTACGACCACACAACTTGAGCCCCTACACAAATTAAGTGATACAGGAACATGTTAAAATATTATACAATAAGTTTAGGCTGAAAAATGAACTTATAAACATAGCTTAACAGCACTAAAACACCAAAATTACTATGAGAGCAATGATGCTTACCTCTCCCATAGAGTACAACAGCAAAAGGGGAAAGGTAAGGCGGGAGACAGCCCCTTTATAGGAGGAGTACCCCCAAAGGTGAACGTAGGGGTACCGAAGCTGAGTATAAAACGTTCCACATATTGACTATGGAGGTCTAAGCATGTCAGGTAATAACAACGGGAACAAATTTTGTATGATTATAATACTTAAAATTGCAACTGTACATCTGGCTTCTTTACACATATTACTGCTGAATAAATGACCCTGTTACACTAGTAATGATTACAACATAAAAGTAACTACTAAAAGTAACTCTCAGGAGTCAGACGAGTCCCAATTTTCAAAGAGCAGTAACCAATTCTGGAGAAAGATATTTGATTGTTGTGTCTCATTCCTTGATCATCAAATATGGACACTTTGTCAAAATAAATACATTCACAGTAAAACCAATTATTTATTTCAGACTAATCGAATTAGCCAAAACTACACATAATGTGATATAGATTACTGAAAAAGGAAAAACACATGAGAAAGCTTAACCATATTACTATTACTGCATATGAAGAACAACCTAGAGGTCCCTGAGCTGTTTCATAGAAAGTTGATTATGCATGTTTGGGATGCTTGAGTGTGAAGGTGTGGCATTTTATTGGTTTCTTTGGCTTCTTGCTTCAGTTCAAGCCACCAACCCAGACCACGATTGCGGAAGATAGCTGGGATAAGTTAACTGGTCTTAGATCTGAGACAAAGCGAGATGCATTGTCGTCGACCCACTTTGATTCCCACAGAACAAATGCAGATGTAGTGGTATCCAACAAGTTTGGCTGGAGGTAAAGTTACTGCTAGTAAGCTAGTCTTAGTTAGCCGGACATGCTAACGTTTGCCGCTTGTGTTAGGGCAGATGAAAACAAAGATTAATCTATTCACCACACGTGTGCTATTGTGTTTCACATTTTTGAGACACTACAGAAAAGATGTCACCATCTATATTCGTGAAAAGCTGAGTCTTGTCTGAGCCTCCTGCACACCGCATCAACATGTAGAAAAATGAAGTTTGTCAGCTCTAGTTATGGTTGCTAAGCTATGATTGCTGGAGGTGGGGCTTAGCAAAGGGTCAGTTGCATCAGGCAGAGGAGTAGCTGGACCAGGGAGACCAGTAGCTGGACCAAGCAGAAAGGTGGCGCAGTGGTTAGGAGTACTAAGTCACAACAAAAAGGTTGTGGGTCCACATCCTATGTTTGGAAATGGGTCTGGTTTGACACATAGATCTTGGGTGAGGGACAGGGGTAACTGTACCAGGGAGAACAGTAGTTGGACCAAGCAGAATAGTGACACAATGTTCTGGACTTTTGCCCCACCACAAGAAGGTTGTGGGTTTGAATCTGACGTTCAGAAATGGGCCTGGCAGGGCACATAGGACTTGGATCAGGAGCAGAGAGAACGGCAGTTGAACCAAGCAGAATGGCAGTGCAGTGGCGAGGTGTTCGCTTCACACCAAAAAGATGGTGGGTTTGAATCCCATGTTGGGACATGGGCCTTGATGGACACATCAAGACCCATTGAATCATGGACAGAGGAGCTGGAAGTTCTATGAAGAAAAGTAGATGGAAATGTTGCATGCAAGGAGAAGGTAGGTTCAAATCCTGGGTTTGGACATGGACTTAGTTTGACACATATGTATTGGATCAGGGACAGAAGTAGCTGAACCAGGGAGAACAGTAGTTGGACCATAATGGTGCACAGTGATGAGGACTTTTGCTTCACAACAAGAAGGTCGTGAGAGTAGGTGGATTGTGGAGAGAATGAGCTGCATTGATGAAAAAAGTAGCTGGTCCAGGAAGAATGGTAATTGGACCAAGTAAAATAATGCAACAGAGGTTAGGAGTTTCGCTTCATAACAACGAGGTGGTGGGTTTGAATTCCACATTCAGATATGGGCCTGGCTGGACAAATAGGTCTTGTGTGAGGTAGGGGATTATCTGGACCAGGGAAAACAGTGATTGGACTAAGCAGAATGGTGGCGCAGTGGTGAGGACTGTCCTCTCACAACGAGGTCATGGGTTTGAATCTTGCGTTCAGAAATGGGTCTGGCTGGACATTTGGATCAGAGAGAGTAGTTGGAACAGGGAAAACAATAGCTGCACCAAGCAGAATAGTGGCACAGTGGTGAGGAGTTTCACTTCACAACAAGTGGGGACTTCGAACATGTGGGGGTTCAAATCCCATGGATGGAAATGGGTCTGGCTGGACACACAAGTCTTGGATGAGGCAGAGAAGTAGCTGGACAAGGGAGAATAGCAGTTGTACCAAGCAGAATGGTGCACAGTGGTAAGGAGTTTTGCATCACACCAAGAAGGGTTGTGGGCTCACCTTCCACATTCGGACATGGGCATTGCCGGACACACAGGACTTGGATCAAGGAGAGGTAGTGGCTGGACCACAGAGAATAGTAGTTGTACAAAGCAGAATGGTAGCACAGTGCTGAGGAATTAGTCTCAAAAGAAAGAGGTTGTGGGTTTAAATCGCACAATAGTACATGGGCCTGGCTGGTCACATAGGACTTGAATCAGAGAGGTGGTGTGATCCAAGTGTCTCATGCATGTGAGCCGTGACATTAAAATTTAACCACAAAAGACACCATTTACACCATGTTTTTAACTGAAATGTCAACTGTAGCCTCCCAGGTAGCATGTAAACATGGCGTCGATGTATCGCGAGACTTTGTATATCTCTTAATGGAAGCTCATGTGAAAATATCAAGAGATCTCTTGTGCATCTGGTCAGCATTCACTGCAATTGTACTGGATTTGGCTGCAACCCTGTTTTCTGCTGAAACTCCAGGATTGTTTTGTGAACTGAAGATCTTCACCCATCCTCACATTGGCATAAGGGTGAGTACATATTGAGTGGATTATCGTTCTGGGGTGGAATATCGCTTTAAGTTGGGTCGCCCTGCTGGACCCGCTGGACCACGATCACAGAAGATAGCTGGGAAGAGAGCTAAGCTAACCAGACTTAGACCTGAGACAGCGAGCCAGAGAGAGATACATTGTCGTCGATCTGCTTTGATTCTGCATCAGCCCACATGCTCCTCCTCAAACCCCCACAGAACAAATGCAGATGCAGTGGTATCTAATAAGTTTGGCTGGAGGTAAAGTTTCTGCAGCTAGCAAGCTAGTGTTAGTTAGCCAGACATGCTTACATTTGCAGCTTATGTTAGGGCAGTTGAAGACACAGTTTAATCCATTCACCACACGTGTGCTATTGTGTTTCGTGTTTTTGAGAGAATACAAAAAAGATGCCACCGTTCAGACTCATAAGACACTGAGTATCCCTCTCCTCAGAGCCTCCTGCACACCTTCAATGACAGCTGTAGTTATGGTTGCTAACCTATGATTGAACTGTTTGGGACACGGTTTAGCGAAAAGTCAGTTGGCAGTTGCAGGAACTATTAAATATAAAGCCAATGTCTCAAGAAAATTTTTAGATAACATTTAATTCAATCTCTATGCATCCGGTTCAGAGACATTTATGCTGACTGAGTGCAATGACTGCAAGCATGGGGAAAGTCCTGGCCAAGCTCTGTCACAAGTGAGTTCTTGAGATGTTGTTATGTTGCTGCATTATTGATTTTTTGCCCACTTTAGGGAAAGGAGAACAAGCTTTACAGCTTTAACAGAACATTGGCCTATCATCACCTTATAAAGTTGTAAGTGAAGTTGTAAGTGGTGAAGGTGAGCAAACAGTTGCTCATTTAGCTAAGACTGAGATACTTAAGCACTCATTTGAGGTCAGGTTTGTGTTCACGTAACAAAGATTAATATTCAGTTTATCTCTTAGGTCTGCCCCAAATTTTCAGTAAATTATTCTGCTGTTTGGTGCTGGGTAAGTAGTGTACAGTAGATTGTTTTCACAGTCTTTTCACTGAACAGCTGTCTGCTCTTGCTGGCTGATGAGGTTGAGAGTGAGGCCTAAATTTGCCATCTAGAAAACCAGAACAATCAGCTAAAATAAGGTTTAAAAAGTGTTGGTGATAATTCTGATAATTTACTGATATGGATTACTGCACTTTTAACAAACAAAAAATCGTGTAAACAGAGTGAACAAAAATTCTGGGCACACTGGCTGCACAAAGTACACTGTCTTCATAGAGGAATTTAGACACTACTGGAATACAGTTGTGACTATCTTGCTAACCAAAATTATTCTGTGTGTAAATAAGACAGCCCTGGAAATTTGGATTTGTTTGGAGAAGTTTTCTTTTTCCTTCTTTCACTTTCTTGGAAATAACCTATTTCCCTCAGCTTCCCAGGCAAGGACATATTTGACATATGTCACTGGTCCATCAACACTGAAATTAAACTAACTCACTTTCATTTTTTTAGGAGTACCAACTTGCAACAAGAAGGTCTTGGGTTCGAATCTGACATTTGGACATGTTCCTGGCTGGAAACAAAAGAACTGGATCAGACAGAGGAGTAGCCAGACCAGGGAGCACAGTAATTTGATCAAGCAGAATGGTGGTGCAGTGGTAAGGAGTTTCAACTTACAACAAGAAGTTTTTGGGTTTGAATCCCACATTCGGATGTGAGCCTGGCTGAACACAAAGGAGCTGGGTGAGACAGTGAACCAGCGAGAACAGTAGTTCGCCCAAGTGGAATGGTGGCATAGTGGTAACAAGGATCTGGCTGGATACATAGGAAATGCATTAGGCAGAGGGGTAGCTGACCAGGGAGAACAGTAGTTGGACCTAGAAGAATGGTGGCACACTGGTCAGGAGTTTCTCCCCACAAAAAGAAGGTTGTGGGTTCAAATCCCACATTTGGACATGGGCCTGGCAGGATACATAGGACTTGGATCTGGTTGAGGAGTAGCTGGACCAGAGAGAACAGTAGTTGGACCATGCAAAATGGTGGTACAGTGGTAGGGAGTACTGACTCACAAAAAGAAGGTTGTGGGCTTAAATCCTACATTCAGACATGGGCCCTCTTTGGTTACTTAGGACTTGGATCAGGGAGGTGAGCATCTGGACCAGGGAGAACAAGAGTTGGACTAAGCAGAATGATAGAGCAGTGGTTTGGAGTACTATCTTACAACAGCATTTGGACATGTGCCTGGCAAGATGCATAGGAACTGAATTAGGCAGAGGAGTGGCTGGACCAGGGAGAACAGTAGTTCAACCAAGCAGAATGGTTGCACAATGGTTAGGAATTTCTCCTCACAACAAGAAGGCTGTGGGTTCAAATGCCATGTTGGACATGGACCTGGCTAGACACATAGGAACTGCATCAGGCAGAAGAGTAGCTTAACTAGGGAGAACAGTAGTAGGACCTAGAAAATGGTGGATCGGTGGTTATGAGTTTTGCTTCACAACAAAAAGATTGTTGGTTTGAATCCCACGTTCAGACATAGGCCTGCCTTGATGATTAGGACTTTGATCAGGGAGGGGAGTAGCTGGACCAGGGAGAACAGTGGTTTGAGGAAGCAGAAGTTTGGTGCAGTGGTCAAGAGTTTTGCCCCACAACAATATTCAGACAAGGGCCTGGCTGAACACATAGGATTTGAATCAGGGACATGAGGAGCTGGACCAGGGAGAAATGTGCATGTACCACTCGATGGCAAGAAGGTTGTGCGTTCCAAGCACGGGCTCAGACATGGGCCTGGCTGTGCACATAAGACTTGGATCAGGGAAAAGAATAGCTGGACAAGGGAGTACAGTAGTTGGACCAAGCAGAAATGTGACGCAGTGGTTAGCAGTTTTGCTTCACAACAATGGATTTGAATCCCAGGGTTGGCCATGGGTCTTGCTGGCCACACAGGACTTGAATCAAGGATAGGAGTCGCTGTACCAGAGAGAAAAGTGGAATGAATATAAGTGGCAAGAAGGTCATGGTTTCCACTCCTGGGTTCAGACATAGGCTGGGCACATAAGACCAAGAACAGTAGTTGGACCTAGCAGAATAATGGTGCAGTGGTGGGCAGTTTGCCTCACAACAAGAAGGTTGTGGGTTCGAATTTCAGGTTCAGACAATGGCCTGGCTAGGGACATAGGCCTTGGATCAGGGAAAGAGTATCTGGACAAGAAAGAACAGTAGTTGGACCAAGGGGAATCATCGCACAGTGGTGAGCAGTTTTACAACAATGGGTTCAAATCCTAGGGTTGGACATGGGCCTGGTTGGGCACATAGCACTTGAATCGGGGACAAAAGGACATTGGGTTACACTGTTGTAAACAGCCCATAGGTATATAAACTTGCTACAGGTAGATGTGGATTACAGTAAATGGTGAAGCATGTTTTTACATTGTCTGAGAGACAAGGGACACAAGGCAAGGCAAGGCAATTTTATTTGTATAGCACCATTCATACACAAGGCAAATCAAGGTGCTTTACAAGAACTTAGAAATGCATTAAGATAAAACATAAAACTTTCAGATCATTAAAGACAATAAATACAAAAATGCATT
Source organism: Lutjanus argentimaculatus (assembly GCA_034769285.1). NCBI lineage: Eukaryota > Metazoa > Chordata > Actinopteri > Lutjaniformes > Lutjanidae > Lutjanus > Lutjanus argentimaculatus. The sequence goes on along the minus strand of JAWZSL010000102.1, from coordinate 541,054 downwards.
TAGAAAGCAAACATAAAGCAAAAGCAACAGCTGACAAATATAAAAACAATAGCTACAGATTATTCTAACAATAAGTCACATATCTACTTCACTGGTAAGCTGCAGTAAACAGTAGTGTTTTTAGCCCTGATTTAAATGAGCTGACAGTTTCTGCTGACCTCAGATATTCTGGAAGTTTGTTCCACAGGTGAGGGGCATAGAAACTAAAGGCTGCTTCACCTTGTTTGGTTTTGACCCTGGGAACACTGAGTAAACCTGTTCCAGATGATGTGAGGGGTCTGGGTGCTTCATAACGTACAAGTAAATCAGAGATGTATTTAGGCCCAAGACCATTTAGTGCTTTATAGACAAGTAACAAGATTTTAAAGTCTATCCTTTGACATACAGGAAGCCAGTGCAGTGACTTAAGCACTGGTGTAATGTGCTCCACTCTCTTGGTGTTGGTGAGGACTCTGGCAGCAGCGTTCTGGATGAGCTGCAGTTGTCTGATTGGTTTTTTACTCAGATCTGTGAAGACACCATTACAATAGTCCAGCCTGCTGAAAATGAAAGCATGAACAAGTTTTTCTGCATCTTCTTTAGACAGAAATCCTTTAATGCTTGCTATGTTTTTAAGGTGGTAGTAGGCTGATTTAGTTATTGTCTTTATGTGACTATTGGAATTTAGGTCTGAGTCCAGAACTACACCAAGATTTCTGGCTTGATTTGTAGGTTTTAGTGTCATGGATTCAAGGTGAGCACTCACTTTTGATCTTTGTTCTTTGGGGCCAAAAACAACTATCTCAGTTTTGTCTGTGTTTAGTTGTAGAAAATTCTGGCACATCCACGTATTGATTTCTTCAATGCACTTATTTAGCTGATGTAGGGGACTGTAGTCATCTGGTGACACTGTTATGTAAAGTTGTGTGTCATCTGCATAAGTATGGTAGGAGATGTTATGATATTCCATAATCTGAGCAAGAGGGAGCATGTAGATGTTGAACAGAAGAGGCCCAAGAATGGACCCCTGAGGAACTCCGTATGTAATTTTTGTTCGCACAGATTCATAATTGCCAAGTGACACAAATAAATCCCTGTCTTGTAAATAAGATTTAAACCAATTTAGGACAGTAACAGAAAGTCCCACCCACTTCTCCAGTCTGTCGAGCAGTATCTTATGGTCAACTGTGTCGAATGCAGAACTGAGGTCCAGTAATACCAAAACCGAAGTCTTTGAGGCATCACTGCTCAGATGAATGTCATTTAAAACTTTCACAAGTGCAGTCTCAGTGCTGTGATGTGCTCTAAAACCAGACTGAAAAACATTAAAGAAATTGTTTTGCACCAAGAAGGCATTAAGTTGCTGAAAAACAACCCTTTCAATGATCTTTCCTAAAAAGGGTAGGTTTGATATGGGCCTGTAGTTATTTATTACTGAGGCATCCAGATTAGGCTTTTTTAAGAGAGGTTTAATGACTGCAGTCCTCAGGGCTGTTGGAAAAAGGCCTGACTGAAGAGAACAGTTGACTATCTGTAGTATATCTGATGCTATGCAGTTAAAAACATCTTAAAAAAAGCTTGTAGGCAGAGTGTCAAGGCAGCAGGTAGTGGATCTACGATTTCTGACTATGTCTGTCAAAGTTGCATAATTAGGGGGTGAAAGACTGCTAAATTAACTGGAGTAGTTTTATGAGGCACAAGTGAAATAGCCACTGTGTTGGAGTTACAGACTCTTTGTCTTATCTTTAAAATCTTGTTTGTGAAAAAAGAAGCAAAGTCATTGCATGCCTCGGTGGATAGCAGTTCAGGAGGGACTGACGCTGATGGGTTTGTCAGTCTGTCAACAACAGTAAATAAGGTCTGTGCATTGTTGTTATTTTTGTTGATAATCTCAGAGAAAAAGGACTGCCGGGCCCTTTTTAGCTCCATGTTATAGATGTGCAGACTTTCCTTATAGATGTCATAATGAACGTGGAGTTTGGTTTTTCTCCACCTGTGTTCTGCTTTTCTACATTCTCTTTTTTGAGCTTTTACCAATGTGGCATTCCTCCATGGTGCTTTTTTCTTACCAGAGACAACTTTGACCTTCATGGGAGCAATAGTGTCCATAACATTCATAGCTTTAGAGCTGAAACTATGAACCAGATCATTGACAGAGACTGAGGGCAGCGCTGGTGTGGGTGTAAAGTCCTGGGTGAATAGTGTACAGGTGTTTTCGTTGATATAGCGTTTTCTGATTACCTCTGTTGTAATTTTACTGGTGTCAGCAGAGATGGCCATTTTAAAGAAAACAGTAATGATCAGAAAAGGCAACATCAGTCACCACAACCTCAGAAATGTTGAGCCCTTTGGAAATAATAAGATCTAAAATATGTCCCTTATTGTGTGTTGGATCTGTTACATGCTGGTAAAGTCCAAAGTTGTCCAGGATGTAGAAAAGTTCTTTCGCACTGCCATCTTTGGGGGGGGGGGGGGGGGGGTTGACGTTGGCTCCCTGGTGGTTGTGGTGGAGGGCAGGAGGGGGGTTGTTGGACATCCAGGGACATCCTCTGAATGCCTTGTGTGATGTGGAGCAGAGGTGAAGGGTGAAGGGGGAGAGATGCAGGCTGTCTGTCTCTGTGCCCCGTACTTGTCCTTGGCTGTTATCTGTCCATTCTTGTTGTGGTTTGGCATTCCAAGAGCATGACGTAGGTTGGCCCCGAGTAGTCTGGATCCAGCGATTTGGATGAATCCCATCACGTTGAAAGCGGTCCTTGCAGTTCCAAAAGATGTTAAAATTGTCAATTAACCTTATCCCATGACTGAGGCATGCCAATGTCAGCAATGTATTCAGGGCAAGGAGTCTGGTAAAAGACACGATTCCTTTCCCCAGGGTTGGAATGGGGCCAGAAATGAACACATTTTGTGTCTGACAATCGCTCAGTTTCTCCAGGAGCGGGAAAAGTCTTTTTTCAGGATCTCAGAGCCAGCCAAAAGACCCAGCATGGATAATGATCCTCATGTTACTTGGGTGTGTAGAGAGGATCACTGGCAACAGCTCTGTTAGCTCCCTGACAGACGTGTCAGTCACTGTTAGATTTTCAGTCTTTGCCATTCTTACATGCTTGGTTATTGAGTCCCCAATCAAGATGGTGTCTGGCTGATCGGATGTGGGGTTGGGGATATTTCTCTTAGCTCTTGGTGAGTTAGCTATATTTCTCCTGGCCCTTGGCTTCTCAGGTGTGGAGTTAGCAAAGTTTTTTCTGGACCTTGGTCTAGCAGTGGTTTTTGGGCTATTGTCTGGATTCTGGATAGCCTTAATACCACAAGTGTGATTGGCTTCCCTGGGCTCAGCGTAGTTAGTATTGTCACACGTTTCATTTGGAGCCACTGCATCATACCTGTTTTGCAGAGAGAGTTCAAGTGGAGGAGTGAGCGTTGGGGCTCTCTTGACTGATTTCCTGCTGGATTTGCCTTTGTGTCTAACAACATCAGCCCAAGTCCTGGCTGGAGTTGATGCTTTTGGTCGAGCACCAGTCCTGTGCCAGTAGGAAGGGTCATTAGGGAAGGCCAATTTGGGAGCCTCTGCAGCTGATCCAGTGGTGTTAGGACATATCCATGGGATTGTGTCAGCCAAGTCAGCAATGGTATTCTCCACATTTGATGTATTTCCATATATAAAAGTTTGTCCATCAGCACCTTGTATAGTAGCTGCCACAGAGTCAATGAATTGCTCACTCTCATGAATTTGTTGTAGTGTTTCATTCTTCTTTTGAAGCTGCCTTATCGTCTCGGTTAGTCGCTCACACTCTGTGCAGCTCACAGATTTTGCCATCTTGTCCTTGTCCTAATCACAGGTTTCCAGTCACAGACACAGCAAAAGGCTTACACTGTGCCTCAGCCCTGCTCGCACAGTACAAAAGAGGTGAAAAATATGGCAGTAGTCCTCTGTAGCTTTCACAAATTAAAGTCCCAGTGATTTATAAGTATCCAGGATCTACTTTCTGTAGCTTTTAGCAGGAAAAAACAATATATCCACAAAAGAATGTAAGCAAAGCAGAGCGCAAGCAGCAGAGCGTCCGCACTGTAAGAAAGCCGGAAGCAGAAGTAACTAGAGATAGTAACTAGATACACTTAAAACAACACTTCAAATGAACCAAATGACACTCAACATTGGAGAAATGACAAAATGTTCCTTGTACAGACTGGACAAAGGCTTTATACACACATGGATTCAGTCCAGAGCCCCAGTAACATTGGAGGATGTTACAAATGTGGAAGGGGTTAGCCCCAATTTGTCAGCTCCGACATGAACACTAATAAACATTTCGGTAACCCTTTCTTTTACGGTACAGTAATTACTGGGTATTTACCCAGTAATTACATGGTAACAAAAACATGTTACCAGGTAATTACTACTGGTAACAAGAAGGTAAGTACAATGAAACTATGGACAAAATACTGTGTATTTACCTGGTAACTGTTTGGTAAATTTTAGTGTGTTATTGGGATATAAGCTGGTAATAAGCAGGTAGCTACAGTCCCCTAAATTACTAGCTACTTACCCAGTGAATATATGGTAACAAAAAGATATTACTAGGTGTTAACCACTCTAATAAGAAGGTAAGTACAATGAAACTATGGGCAAAATACTGGATATTTGCCTGATAACTATTTGGTAAATTTTAGTGTGTTATTAGGTTATAAGCTGGTAATAAGCAGGTAGCTACAGTCCCCTAATTACTAGCTACGTACCTAGTGAATATATGGTAACACAGATGTGTTACTAGGTATTAACCACTCTAATAAGAAGGTTAGTACAATGAAACTATGGGCAAAATACTGGGTATTTACCCACTAAATTATAAAGCATTATTGGTAATTACTACTGGTAATAAGTGGGTAAAAACAGCAAATCTACGGTTGAAATACTAGCTATTTATCTGGTAAATTATACATAAGATTGTAGATACTTTCCCTTTGCCATTGAATCAACACAAACTTGTACCATGTAGGTACAGATATATTACTATGTAATACATGATAATTTTCACGGTAAGTAAACTAAAACTGTACTGTAAAAGAAAGCCTTGTTTGTTTCCATGTAATTACCATGTTCTTACATCTATAATTTGTAAAAGATAACTCACCTCACTGGTAAATAAACACAAACTTGTACCATGTAGGTACAGATATATTACTATGCAATACATGATAATTTTCACAGTAAGTAAACTAAAACTGTACTGTAAAAGAAAGCCTTGTTTGTTTCCATGTAATTACCATGTTCTTACATCTATAATTTGTAAAAGATAACTCACCTCACTGGTAAATAAACACAAACTTGTACCATGTAGGTACAGATATATTACTATGCAATACATGATAATTTTCACGGTAAGTAAACTAAAACTGTACTGTAAAAGAAAGCCTTGTTTGTTTCCATGTAATTACCATGTTCTTACATCTATAATTTGTAATAGATAACTCACCACACTGGTAAATAAACACAAACTTGTACCATGTAGGTACAGATATATTACTATGTAATACATGATAATTTTCACGGTAAGTAAACTAAAACTGTACTGTAAAAGAAAGCCTTGTTTGTTTCCATGTAATTACCATGTTCTTACATCTATAATTTGTAATAGATAACTCACCACACTGGTAAATAAACACAAACTTGTACCATGTAGGTTCAGATATATTACTATGTAATACATGATAATTTTCACGGTAAGTAAACTAAAACTGTACTGTAAAAGAAAGCCTTGTTTGTTTCCATGTAATTACCATGTTCTTACATCTATAATTGTAAAAGATGACTCACCTCACTGGTAAATAAACACAAACTTGTACCATGTAGGTTCAGATATATTACTATGTAATACATAATTTTCACGGTAAGTAAACTAAAACTGTACTGTAAAAGAAAGCCTTGTTTGTTTCCATGTAATTACCATGTTCTTACATCTATAATTTGTAATAGATAACTCACCACACTGGTAAATAAACACAAACTTGAAACTTATAACTCCACAACATTACTAAGTAAAACATGTCAAATTACCCAGTGAGTAAGATGCAACTGTACCATACAAAAAGGAATGTTTAATCGTTTAAATGCATAACAAAGGCACAGTAGAAAGCAACAAGATGTGCAAAAGTTTAAATTGTTGCAAACATGACCATTATTAAATAATATATACTTATTACTGCAGATTTGGGATTCAAAGACAACACTGCAACAACACCAAAAAAAAAAAAAAAAAAAAAAAAAAATAGAACTGTGTTTAAAATCTGAAATAAAGTATCCTGCCGTACACAAGTAGAGTGTAAAGTAGGCAGAGGCAAACTTTGGGAAAAGATATTACCTTTCACAAGACACTTGAAATTTGGACTAGGGCAAAACTGTAATTTCTGCACTTTTACCAGAACAGAACTGGCAGAACTGGCTTCAACTTCCTACAATAGGGAAAAACACATAACCCTTCCTAACATTGTAGAAGTGTCTACTACTGAGTGAGTAGTGTGAACCCTCACTTTCTGAATTTACATTTTATGGGTAGCAGCTCAGACTTTTTTTTCATTTGTTTAATTTTTTCTTCAAGAGGTTTATTACCCTCCAGGAAGGTCTTGCAGGTTTTGGCATAGTTTCCTACAGTGTCCTCCTCAGTGAACTCTGGCAGAAGCCCGAAGTCTTCACCCTCTGCAGCAATCAGTACTTCTGCAATGATTGCTGTCAAGGCGATTGTGTTTCTGTCCACGCTCAGCGATTCGCAGCTGAGGCTGACGCTCCTTGTACGCCGAAATTCTTTCAGAACAGCTCTGTATCGGTGTACGATGTCCTCTGGAGTATGAACTGCAAGACAGATTATAAAATATGATCTATTAACATTATATCATGATCACACAAATAATCCTCTTGATTTTACATAGTAAGGCATTCTGGAGTTAGAGAGGTAAATAAACTAAGTTTCTAAAGTTATCTAGTCTCTGCATTCCTCTCCCCCACTCTACTCTTATAAAAGTGATGAATTCAATAAATAGTGAAGATTTATGATAGGCCTATCCTATTGACTGTTTGCACACTGGCACTGAACTTCTGCCCAAAGAAAATAAGTCAAAACAGCAGGGTGCTACATTGAAACTAGGGTAGAAACTACTCTTCAGTCAGGACCACCAAAAAATAATCTTTATTAACTTGCAAATGTTATGTTTGGTGGTAGGAATCTGTTCTGGGGGCTCCCTGCTCTTCCACATGCTTGTGTGTAAAGTCTTGAGGCAGGAAGAGCAGTGCTTCCTGCCCTTCACGAGCCACCATGAATCGCCTATAAGCAAGGAGGAGTTCGTAGCAAAACCTAGACAGAGCAGACAGCAGCAATGACGATTAACAGGCGTAAGGCACAACAGGGGGAGCTGGGGTGGTGGTGGGTTGCAGAGGAAGCAGCAAGAGAAGCCAGACGAGAGCAGTTTAAATACTGGGCTCTGAAAGTGATTAGCCAATTCATAGATATCATGTGACGTCACACAGCGGTCGCAGCGCCATAACGAGTCAAAAAGCCACCGACAGCGCTCACTGCTGCCTGAACAGTAGCCTGTTACTTCATGAACGCAGCTCAAACTGACCTGGTGCCTCAGCACGGCGCCCAAGCTTTGATAAAGACACCGGATCCCTCCCGTATTTTAGCCCGGTCGCTACCGGAGCTAAATTAAAAAACAAACAAACAAACAAAACAAAACAAACAAACAAAAAAAAACGCTCGTCGCGATGGAGCTGAGAACAGCGGAGTTTCCTCTACTACAGATGAACAGCTGACATGTGGTCAGGACGTCAGGACCTGTCAGTCTCACGGTTCATTTCATTATTATAAACTTAAACCTCAAAGCTGTCAGTCCTCAGACTGTCCTGACCTGTCCCTGAACATCACACAGGGACAACATGGAGCTGTGTGATTTGTTACTGAGTTTTATTAATGTTTATATCAGGCTGAGTTCAACAAATCAGTTTATGTCATCATAATAGCATAGCCTAGTGGCAGGAAAGACCAATTCACCTTTATGTATTGTGTTGGTCATAATATACCTAACAAGGAACTGCTTGTGTCTATTGATTAAAAAAAAAGAAAAAAAGTTGAAATATTTCCATGTATGGCCCATGCTTGGTCACATTAGAAGTCAGCTTAAAGTCAGAGGAAAAATGTTTAGAGTGTTTTTACTGTTCTCAAATGTAAAAATGGGTCACATTGGACCCTCAGCATTATTAAAGGGTTAAATAACGTGTTACTTAAACATTTTTCATTGTGCTCTTAAAGTTAACAAATAAATATTAGTGTAGAGCCCTGTATAAGCAATGTTCAGCTTAAATTTTCCTTCTGAGAAACCTAAATTTCCCAGAGGAAAATTTAGGTTTCCCAGGAAAATTGCCGCTTATCAATTAATCGTTAATCGATCGATAAGGTCTATCAACTAACGATTAATGAATTAATCAATAATTTGCATCCCTAGTCTGAAATTAATTATTTCACTCATAAGCTGTGTAATAAGCGGGATAATGTAGAGTTAATCTGTTGTTATTGAGAAATAAAGACTGAGAAATCCTTCATCGTAGCCGAAACAGTCTATGATCGTAGCTGTGCCTTGGTCCTCGGTAGGTCCTCAAGATGGCGCTCACAACAAAAACGTCACGTGACTGAAACCCATGAATAGGAGCATTGGGGAAGTCAGCTGAGTGATCAGCTGATGGGGCTAAGCTTGCTTGCTGCTGACAGCTGATATTGAGTGTGATGTGTGGCCTACCTGAACTAACGCTATGCTTTACGAATATAAAAGATGAAAGTGTTCCCTAGACTAAACTAGGTCCACCTGGACCATGTACAATAATTTGAAGGCTTCATGCGAAAAGCCATTAGCCACCCACCATGAAGAACTCCATACTGAAGCACATATCAATGGTGGTCCTGGATCTACACAGGAAATTGGAGGGGGGGGGGCCATTTGAAGTTTTAAAGAAATAATAATTTGCATTCAAAAACTGTGGGTTTAAAATATTTTTGACTTTACTCTGAATATCTCTGTGGGCCTTAATTCTTCTGTTTAACTAATATACAGTGTTTCTACTAAATAGCTGTTGTACTAATTTCTGCGTAGGACATGGTCAATATTGAAAATCAGTTTCTATCATAGTTGTTGACGATACCCTGTCCTTGGCAATGCCCTGAACTATGATAAACTACAATGACTGTATTATACAATATAAGATGATTGTGAGCTATCCGTTTTATAATGATGAAAGTTACCTCTTTTCCCAAATTTTGCAGGGTTTTGCTTGTTTTTATTCTTTCTCTTCTTCTTCCTCTTTTCTTCTTCTGAGGAGAAGTCTGACTCAGAGTCAGATGAGTCAGGGTCCGAGGAATCCATTAGCCTCCTTTTGTCTGAGCCATTAACAGAGTACCAAAATTATAAAATAATTATTTTTCTTTTTATTCTTTTTTCTGAATTTCCACCTAAAATATGATCTCGTTGTAGAGTTTTCTTATATTATTTGTGTGTTATGGATACAAATACGCAATTCATTTAGAATATAGAAATAGCCTTTCATGTTGTTTTTGGTAAGAACACGGTGTGGATACCTTTAGAAGAAGCTGAGGGTCTGGTCTTAAGTTTCTCCTTAATGAAATCCCGCTCCTCTTTGAGTAGTCGGTTCTCCTCTTTGAGTAGTCGATTCTCCTCTTTTAAGAGTCTATAATCCTCCTGTAGGTTAGCCATGGTTGGGGCAGTGGTTCGAGCAGAGAGATGCGTAATGTCTTCAACTAAAAAAGATGCAAAGGAAATTATTTAATATTGATATATATTAGGGCTGTAATGAGCAGCATAATCATACTTAGCGTCATTATCTGGAAGCGGTGGAGGGGCCTGAGAACAGGTGCTCGGAGTTAGTGTATTTCCAAAACCTGTTTCCATTATCAACCAGAGGAGGGTGCATGATAACAATTTTACACCAGGTGGCCATTACACACTTAATGTTTTTACTTTATATTTGCAGTATATTATATTATTGTCAGACCCTGTCTGGATAAACTGCACAGTACAGGTCAGTAAATGTCAACCAAGGGCACTACTCCTCATGACTGGGGCAGCACATACCCCTTTTGAGCCAGAAAAACCCTATCTTGCAACCACACAAAATACTTTTGTAGTATTTACATCCTTTCCCATATAAAATTAATTTACCTTCATTGCCAGGCTGCAGCAAGTCCTCATCTGGTGGGTTGCTGTTTCTTTTTGACTTGTCGGTTCGTCTCTTACCCCGTATGAATGGCATGACTACATGTAAAAGAAAAAAAGAAAGAAAGACTAACATTGTGTTAGTGTCTTTTAGCACATGGACTGTAGCTAATGTTTAGCAAAATAACTTAAAAGTGTATGGACATGTTTAAAGAAGTTCCGGTCAAATTGATAGTTACCATAGCAACAAAGACTCCAACGTACTACTCTACAGTTTATTGCAGTCCATAAAAGAGTAAATATCATAAACACGAATAATTTTGTGCACCGGCTCTATGAAATATTCTTTGTATCATGTACTGACATCTCACTGATCAGACTGCAGAGTCGCTATGGCTCCAACACTGTACAGCGGGTTTCTTTGGCAGTGTCAGATCGAGAGAAATAATCCGCACAGCACGTGGCTTGTAAAAAAAAAGTCCCGAATTAAACTGTAACGTCAAAACACATTGGCATAGTTTAAAAAGTGAGCCTGCTAGAGGTGGGATGTCTGTTAAATGATTACAACAAAAAAATTTATATGCACAACAGAACATTAACTTATATGCATCCCAAAGCCACGGAGATAATCCATCGCTCTGGTTAAGTTTGCTCCCTGTTGTGTTACATTGTTGCTGAGTTACGGTAGTCAAAATGCAGTAGGCTACAATGAAGGAATAACGTTATGCATCTAAATTTTCACAAAACAGTTCACTGTATCTTGCATAATCAAAATACCTTGGCAAAATGCTCCTTCTTGTAGGGCGCGTTATTCACTCCCAGCCGTCTTCTTCTCTCATCAAATTTGACAGAGCAGCACCGCAGGTCTGACGCATCTTCCGGTCTACACGGAGATCGCCAGCAAGTAAAAGAAATTTCTGTTCAATCTACGTACATGTGACAGTACAAATTACATATGAATGAATAGACTTGAAAATGTTCAATAAACGTTACCTAATGAAAGTGACTGATGAAAGACTGGTGCTTTGGCGCACTCATACAGTTTTTTTTTTCACAAGCGACACTCTTATTGTGAAGTATTTCCGTTGTAGTCAGTGCATTGGTGTTGATTTTATTCAAGTGAAAAGGCCGGGAAAATCAGCAGGAACTGAAGACAGAAGAAGAGGAGAACGTTGCTGATATCCATGGGGAGTTTCGAACCTGGTAAATTTAAAGTAAGTTGATAAACTATTAAATCAATATATAAAGGTAACACAATGGTGATATTACAACTGCATTTAATGTTACATCCGTTATATTTTGAATTGTTTTTTTTTTTTTCTTTTCAGTAAAATGACATTGACAAGAAAATTACTGCAGAAGACAGCACAAGGCGGTAAAAACCTGATAAGATGGCTCCAGAAGAAGAGGCTGTTGGCAAGAAAAAAGCGATGCCCTGTCTGCAACAGCAGAATGAAACTGAAAAGAACGGACACAACAAAAGATGGATATAGGTGGTAAGGTCCACGCATCATTGCCACACACGCTCATATAAGTGTACCATTACGTTACTGTATCTTTAGAATGTAGCCTACTTAAAATTGATCAGGTTTTAAAAGAAAATAAGCATTTTGTCATTCAAAATATTGAAATACCAACCAGACCATAAGTGGGATTATTGATATCTAGATCTGTCTGTTTTTTTGGTCGGTTTAGTGGTTGAGGGTAATTACTTACATGTAGAATGGCATTCAAGCATATTTTGTCTGCACAACCTCTTGGCTAGAGTGGTGACTACAAGTCACACACTTGAGATGTGCTGTAATCAATGGATATGCAACCACGGACTTAATATGACAACTGTGCCCAATGTTAAACTACACTTTTGGTGCAAGAAATGTTAGAAACAAGTAAAAATGCTTTGCAATGTTATTTGTTATTGGTGTATGTACCTTAAAACTACACTAAATCCTTCAAACGCATCATGTCGAAGCATAAAACCAAAATAACAAAACAAGTCACTTTTCAAAGACTTCTAGAGGTCACTATGAATGAACAATAGTGTTTTGCCTTCAAAAACACGTAAGAAACATAGTAAATTTAATTAATCAAGTCAACACATTAAATTAATGCTTATTTTTCTGTGCCATCTGCAAATTTTGTTACAGGATCTGTAGAAAGACAGCCCATAAGAGCAGGGGCATCACAAGGTCCATCAGGGAGGGCTCCATATTCTCTGGGTCACACATTCCGTTGCCAAGTTGGATGACAATCATGCACAGGTCAGGGTCCTTCTCCGTGTCTGTCTCTCAGTGTGTTTTGGTTACACTTCACGCTGTACGAATGTGGCCTATTATTACTGACCTATTAAGACCAGATTAGCATGTTTTATATAAAAATCTAATTCGATTCTTCATGATTGTTTTGTGATTATAATCAGGCTGATCAGTTGCTAATATACTTTTTTTTGTCTTAGTTTGTCACAGGGTTTGCGAAAGCGGCAAATTGACCTGATAGAGGATGGAGTATGTGGGAGCAGCAAGTCACTGACTAGGGTGACAACACTCCTACGAAAAATATGCGCTAAAGCTGTCAGGCGACTGGAGAGAAGACGAGGAATGCGCATTGGAGGGAGGAGAGCTTTTGTCGCAATTGATGAGAGCAAATTCAGACACAAAAGAAAGGTACTGTTTGTTTTAGTAAAATTGTAATTTATGCTTTGAATAGTAGATTACATGTGAATTACCATGGAAATATAAATACCTATTATCAGTCATTGGTATTGTGATGTAAAAATTTCATACTGTTTCATCTCTAGTGTGTACCATGACCATGAGGGTGAATCTAACATGCATCATCATCCAACATCAAATGATACATTTTGGGTGGAATACCTTTATATATGACATGCTTATTTTTCAGTACGGACGCGGACGACGAGGACACACCTGGCAAAGGCGCTCATGGGTCTTTGGCATGCTGGAGGTGAAGAGGTCCAGACGACGTCCCATCTTGAAATTAGTGAAAAATCGGTCGAGGAGGCGATTACTGCCAATAATACAAAGGTATATTAGACCGGGTACTGAGGTGATCAGTGATTGCTGGAGGGCCTACAATAGTTTGTCCAATCAAGGGTACATTCACTATCAGGTGAATCACCAAAGATATTTTGTCCACCCTGGGACTGGTGCTCATACGCAACACATTGAACGGGCATGGCGAAATTATAAAGAGGACATCTACAGATACCGGGGCAACTTTTCAGAGGAGGCCTTGAAGATGAACCTAAGGTTCATTGAATGGAATCACTGGCTTGGAAAAAAACACAAAGAGGGCATTCTTGGACGCTTATTTAAAGATATCCAAGCATGTTACAAAGTGTAACAAATATACATAATGTTTCAGCGTTTTTTCAGACTATTATGGTCTGTGTTTTTAGTTCCTGTTTTATTTTGAAGTTCTGTGTCCTGTTTTCCTGTGTCATGGTCTGTGTCTTTTGGTCCCTCTCAAGTTCCTGTTTTATTTTGAAGTTTCATGTCCTGTCTTCCTCTGTGCTCCCTGCTCGTGATTACCTAATGTGTCTCACCAGCTTTATTGCACCACTTGTGTCTTCCCTTGTGTATTTAACCTCAGTGTCTCCCTTTGTCTTTGCTGAATCGACTGTGTTCCATGCCTGCGTTGTTTCCCGTGTTCTGTGTTAGTTCCATGTTGCCCACCCTGCGTCCTCCTGTGAGTTTTGTATATTTCAAGCTTCTTGTTTTGAACTTTGTTATTTTCTGTTGTACTTTGTATTCCTGGTTTTCCTCTGTCCGGGACTTAGGCCCGTTGACTCTTTTGTTGATACTTTGTTCTTTTCTGTTGGACTCTGAAGCCTTTTTGTTCACTTTTCAATAAATATCTCTTGTTAAATTCACCTGGCTGTCTGCATTTGGGTCCACTTCCCCCCAACCTGACACCCCATTAAATGTGGATATTAGAGGCGAGTGAGCAGCCGCACCTCCACAATTATACAATTGTTTTGTGCCAATCATTTGTTGAGTAGCTTCGCTGTTTGAAAGTTAATGGGAGTTTTCTTATTCAGGTTCTATCCTATGATGAAACTTTCCTTACCTTTGTATCCAGTTTCAATTTACTAACCTAAGTTATCATTTACATAGAAATGTATCAGAGCCTAAATGGTACAAGTTTGTGTTTATTTACCAGTGTGGTGAGTTATCTATTACAAATTATAGATGTAAGAACATGGTAATTACATGGAAACAAACAAGGCTTTCTTTTACAGTACAGTTTTAGTTTACTTACCGTGAAAATTATCATGTATTACATAGTAATATATCTGAACCTACATGGTACAAGTTTGTGTTTATTTACCAGTGAGGTGAGTTATCTATTACAAATTATAGATGTAAGAACATGGTAATTACATGGAAACAAACAAGGCTTTCTTTTACAGTACAGTTTTAGTTTACTTACCGTGAAAATTATCATGTATTACATAGTAATATATCTGTACCTACATGGTACAAGTTTGTGTTTATTTACCAGTGAGGTGAGTTATCTTTTACAAATTATAGATGTAAGAACATGGTAATTACATGGAAACAAACAAGGCTTTCTTTTACAGTACAGTTTTAGTTTACTTACCGTGAAAATTATCATGTATTACATAGTAATATATCTGAACCTACATGGTACAAGTTTTGTGTTTATTTACCAGTGAGGTGAGTTATCTTTTACAAATTATAGATGTAAGAACATGGTAATTACATGGAAACAAACAAGGCTTTCTTTTACAGTACAGTTTTAGTTTACTTACCGTGAAAATTATCATGTATTACATAGTAATATATCTGTAACCTACATGGTACAATTTTGTGTTTATTTACCAGTGAGGTGAGTTATCTATTACAAATTATAGATGTAAGAACATGGTAATTACATGGAAACAAACAAGGCTTTCTTTTACAGTACAGTTTTAGTTTACTTACCGTGAAAATTATCATGTATTACATAGTAATATATATGAACCTACATGGTACAAGTTTGTGTTTATTTACCAGTGAGGTGAGTTATCTTTTACAAATTATAGATGTAAGAACATGGTAATTACATGGAAACAAACAAGGCTTTCTTTTACAGTACAGTTTTAGTTTACTTACCGTGAAAATTATCATGTATTACATAGTAATATATCTGAACCTACATGGTACAAGTTTGTGTTTATTTACCAGTGAGGTGAGTTATCTTTTACAAATTATAGATGTAAGAACATGGTAATTACATGGAAACAAACAAGGCTTTCTTTTACAGTACAGTTTTAGTTTACTTACCGTGAAAATTATCATGTATTACATAGTAATATATCTGTACCTACATGGTACAAGTTTGTGTTTATTTTACCAGTGAGGTGAGTTATCTTTTACAAATTATAGATGTAAAACATGGTAAATTACATGGAAACAAACAAGGCTTTCTTTTACAGTTACAGTTTTAGTTTACTTACTGAGTAAATTATCATGTATTAACATAGTAATATATCTGTACCTACATGGTACAAGTTTGTGTTTATTCAATGGCAAAGGGAAAGTATCTACAATCTTATGTATAATTTACCAGATAAATACCTAGTATTTCAACCGTAGATTTGCTGTTTTTACCACTTATTACCAGTTATAATTACCAATAATGCTTTATAATTTAGTGGGTAAATACCCAGTATTTTGCCCATAGTTTCATTGTACTAACCTTCTTATTAGAGTGGTTAATACCTAGTAACACATCTGTGTTACCATATATTCACTGGGTAAGTAGCTAGTAATTAGGGGACTGTAGCTACCTGCTTATTACCAGTTTATAACCTAATAACACACTAAAATTTACCAAATAGTTACCAGGCAAATACCAGTATTTTGCCCATAGTTTCATTGTACTAACCTTCTTATTAGAGTGGTTAATACCTAGGTAACACATCTGTGGTTACCATATATTCACTGGGTAAAGTAGCTAGTAATTTAGGGGACTGTAGCTACCTGCTTATTACCATCTTTATAAACCCAATAACACACTAAAATTTACCAAACGTTACCAGGTAAATACACAGTATTTTGTCCATAGTTTCATTGTACTAACTTCTTGTTACCAGTAGTAATTACCTGGTAACATGTTTTTGTTACCATGTAATTACTGGGTAAATACCCAGTAATTACTGTACCGTAAAAGAAAGGGTTACCAACATTTCAAACAGTTGTAATGTGAGTGGTTGTGTGTTCTGGTTGGATTACTTTTAAGAAGAAAACAGGCTGACGATGTAACTTTTATTTACTGTTCTCTACACTTTACAACAGCACTCCCTGGTTACAGCTCACATGGGACTGAACAAACCAATCAGAAGCTAGAAGAACTTGGGTAGAGTGAGGTAAATGTGTGAGGCCGATTGCACAAATAATTTTTATCTGTTTTGAAGATGCTGCTGTGAACATAAAATTGTAAATAGTTAACCCTTTAGGCGCCAGAGTTTTTTCAAGAAAATATTCAATTTTGGCATGATGATTTGAAAAGGCTGTAGTTTGGAAGTGGTTAGAGATAAAGGCAGACTGTCAATGAGAAAAATCTTCAGTACAACCCAAAATTTGGGATGGAAGTAAATTTGCTCTCTAATTTGCATATTGTGACGTCACCAGGTGGCAGCCATTTTGGGAAATATTTGATTTTGATATCAAGATTTCAAGAGGTTGCAGTTTGAAAGTGGTTAGAGATAAAGGCAGACTGTAATTGAGAAAAATCTTCAGTATGAGCCAAAATTTGGGATGGAAGTAAATTTGCTCGGCCAAAATCCTGCCCAATAGTCCTCAATCTCAGATTTTTCCACAAGCCCCATGCACAAATGAAGATGAAAGCTTTCATCTCAGGGACTGTGACATCATACCAGTTACGGAATCTGGAGTTTGGTTTTGGGTTCTCACTCTCTAAGAACTGGTGGGCATATCTGTTTGTTTCATTTGTGATTAGACTCCAGAATTCCTCATCCAAAAATAGAGACAGGAAATCAATGGGCTCAAAATTTGTCAGATCCCTCTCTCCACAATACCCAACAGGCTCATCAAAATGCCTGATCCACTGATGATACTCTTCCTCATCTCTCAGGTATACCCAGCCATCGCCATCATTGTAATTTTCGGAGCGACTTTGAACGCCCCTGCCACCGCTATTGGCTGTGCGTTTTTTCCCACGGCTTCTCCCTCGTCCGCCGCTCGCTCCGCGGTTTTTTTTCGCGCCACCACCGCCACTTTTCGTGATGTGTTTAGCTCCCCTGCTTCCCCAACCACATCCCCTCGTCGGCACTCGCCGATTACTTCTACCCCGGCCACGGTGAGGCAAAGAATCGGCTTCTGTATGTGCTGCTTGTGGACTGTCATGGCGCACGGACTCGCTGCGCATAGACGCACCGTCACTTTCACCGGACGACTGAACGTCATCGCCGGAGGAATAATATTCCTCTTCAGAATCAGAGTCAGCCAGCACTTGACAAAGTACTTCATCAACAGTGAACAGACTTCTCGGCATCGTGAGTAATAAAATCGATCACTTTCTCTCTCTCTCTCGCTCTGCTCTACAACCACCACCGCTGCTTCCACCACTCCTCGACTGGGAGACGGGAGTGCGTTTTTCAAACTACATATACCGCCAAACTTTGAATAGAAACACGCCCACAAATGCTGCTCGGATTGAAGGTACATGTGTACGCCATCTCCTGGTGTAAAGTAGCAACAACATTCAGCATCATATTTGCAGCTATGGTCTGTTTTATTGAGCAATGTTGCTGGTCGCAATTTTGCGACTTTGGCGCTTAAAGGGTTAACTCTAAACATTGTCAATTTATCTTTTACCAAATTAACTCAAATGTATAACTTCTGAGTCTTGAATCATTTATTATTAAATGAAATTGAGGGGAAGTGAAAAAAATAGATTAAAGCCTTCACATAAAGCTGGGAATAGTCTGACCAAAAATATTTGCAATATTAGATGTCTTTTATAACCTAGCCTGTTTATTTCACTTAAAAAAATAGAGCCAATCAAGTAGCCTGTCAAGTAGCTGATTAAAAAACATTTTTTTATCCAGAAGGTCAAAGGTCAACTTCATTGTAACATAAAGCTGAGCTCTCAGTTATTAAAGATTTAGCTGCCATTGAAGGACACCACCATGGCTTGGCACCAAGTTTTGACGTCTCACCTTGAAACATGAAATTGCTATAACTTCAGTGTATATGGTCCAATTTGCACCAGACTTCACCTATTTGATAAGAGTCTGGGCCTGAACACGTGACAATATTCCATCAGAGTCATAGCACCACCGAGTGGCAAGAGGAAATGGGATGTCTTAAACTCATGTGCTCCCGCGCACGTTGACCATGTCCAAGTCAATATGATCAGGAGGGCCTTAAGACCTTGCTAATGCTCTATTGTAAATACTGTAATGTTTTGTTAAATGCCATTGCCCTGGTGGCAGCTAGAAGACTACTAACTACTCCTACTATTACTAACTCCTTTAGTCCATAGTCCTCCTCAATTCCTTTATCAGTGTCAGGTTTTAGTATTGTAGTTTTTCTTTTATCTTTAAGATGTATTGTTATCTGTTGTTATTCGTTATTAATACAGGTTACAGTAATACTATTAATGTGAAACACAATATTTAGCCAAATTCTAAGACAACATAAAACATTTTTAAAATATATTTATGCATTGGTTTTAGATTGTCACCTTAAAGCTTTCTTGTCCTAAGAAGAAATCTGTCTTCCCTTGCCTTTTCTATTGTCTCCTTGTGACTATTAAAATTGCATTTCCATTATTTTCATTGTGATATCATGAGAAAAAAATTGGTAAGGTATCAGTGTTATTTTTTTTCAACACAGGATTCAGTGTTTAAGTCTAGTTCAGCTAAAAAAAAATAGTTATTTTTCAAAAAGAGTTGGTGTTGTTACAAGGAGTCATATGTGATGTTTTGCAATAAATGCTCCAGCATTGATTTCACTGGATAGTGTTAGTGTTGTAAGTGTTAGTGTTGTTGTTATAAGTCTTATGTTAAGTGAATGCTACGGAAGTCCAATGAATCGTCACAGGCATGTCCAGACATCCCTTGTGTGAAAGGAACCACTGTCTTCCGTTGACTGGATACCAGACATTTCTCAATGGAAGAGAAACATTCATGTGTAAGTAATCCTAAGCCAATACATTGTTTAATTACATTTTCTATCCACTTCCATTTATTTCTGTGTGAAGCTAATAATAAATACCTAAACAGGTGGCTAATTTTAGTTTATGTATGTTCTCAATTGCCTAGCAAATTGAAAAGGATAGGCCTCTACCATGGGTGTAGTGTGGGGTGAATACAGTCAACTTTTTCTCTTGGAGAAATTAGAAATTACAGAAGCTGCAGAAGCTAAATCAGAAAGAGGTAAAACTTGTCTTTACAGAGCGAGGACAGGGTGGGTCTAATACGGTGGCTGGGCGGTGCAAACCAACATTACAAAATGGTCAATGCCATTTTTGCATTGACTCCAATTGTTCGCATGAGAGTGAAATTCAAAATGCTGTAAAAAATTCAGTTTTTGAGATAAAATTCTGATATTTTCCAAACATCATCTACCATGACTCTAAAATTTTGTCATTTTTTTTTAATGAACATTGAAAATGTATTTAGCAAGAATTTGCAAGTATATGTTTACAATACCGTTTACAGTCAAACATTTTGATGCACTGTAGGCTCAATTTTCCAAAAATCAAAAATCTGTGTGGATGGTTTGTGTAGGACAGTCTGAAGAGGCTCTGTAGTAAGTTTGGTGTCAATTGAGCAAAATTGTGGGAGGAGATAGGTTTAATAAATTTTACAGTTTTTGAGAAAAACAGAGTGATGGACTTCATAATTTGCAATAGGTTTAAATGTACTGTCTTCAGTATTGGGGCTACATTTTGGTGAAAGTTGCAAATCTGTAGCACATATGGTTGATTTGTTGTGAATTTTCAAAATTTTGAATTTTAGAGGCTTGCTGTAGCGCCACCATCAGGACTATTGGCCTGTTTTTGCAGCTGAGGCAATCTGGCATGGGACTGGACCTTTGTGCAAAATCTAGTGATTTTTCACACATGGGAAGTAGGATTTCCTCGGAAGAAGAAGAAGAAGAAGAAGAAGAAGAAGAAGAAAGAAGAACATGCAGGATAACAATAGGGTCCTGGCAGCTTAGGCTGCCCGGCCCCTAAATACAATCAACCGGAAAGGGATCATCCCAATTCCGGGTTTGACCCAGAAGTGATAACGGGAGCGGGCCAATTCAAGTTGTTGATGTTGTCAACGGACGGAGATGGACAGCGACCGAGTGATGTTTTGCCCGTTTTGTGGCAAACACATGAGCCGATTAATGCTGTTTTTCGTGTGGTCGGTCGTTAGAGTTTTTAAATGGCACCGACCAGACGGAAGGACAGGGGACATCTCAACAGCCAGACAACGCTAAACAAAGTGCAGCATAACACTAGCTATCTTAAGTCTGTGAATGAAAGTGAATAGTGCTATTGGTAAGCGGCTGCTAACTTTCAATTTTGAAATGGAACTTTGTTTATTTCAGCAGAAAAACCTTGCTCATCATACAAACAGTTCCTGGAGTACAAAAGCTCAAAGTCAAAAGAGCATCAGTCTTTTAACTATGGGCTGAAAGGAAGACATAGGTCTAAGGAAAGAAAACACATCCAGGTAAGTTGTCCTGACTGTCTTAGCTTATCAATACTCAACTATCTGAGTCGAGATGACTCAGAAGTGGATCGGTATCATAGTTGATTCATCATACAGATTGAATAAAGTTTAAAAAAGAAAGAATATCTTTGACACAGGCATCTTTGCTGAGATTTTAGAGTATATAGCAGCTCTGGTGCAGGGCAAGATGGTTTGATGAAGCAACTGGGCAAAACAGCGTTTTGGAGAGCGTATAGACATGTTCGGCTCACTGTGAAACTGTGGTGGCACAAATTAGACCATGGTGGGACACCACATTCTACATAATTTATGGGAAACACTAATGTAGTATGTATATATGTATATTGTATCTTGCATGTATGTATCTATAGTTCCAGTCAAAAGTTTGGGGACACCTTCTCATTCGATGGTTTTTCTTTATTTTTTTATTTTCCACATTGTAGATTAATACTGAAGACATCCAAACTATGAAGGAACACATATGGAATTATATAGTAAACAAAAAAGTGTTAAACAAACCAGAATATGTTTTATATTTTAGATTCTTCAAAGTAGCCACCTTTTGCTTTGATGACAGCTTTGCACACTCCTGGCATTCTCTCAAGTCAGCTTCATGAGATAGTCACCTGGAATGGTTTTCTAACTGTCTTGAAGGAGTTGCCAGAGGTGCTGACCACTTGTTGGCTGCTTTGCTTTCACTCTGTGGTCCAACTCATCCCAAACCATCTCAATTGGGTTTAGGTCAGGTGATTCTGGAGGCCATGTCATCTGACACAGCACTCCATCACTCTCTTTCTTGGTCAAATAACCCATACATAGCCTGGAGGTGTGTTTGGGGTCATTATCCTGTTGAAAAACAAATCACGGTCCCACATAGCGCAAACCAGATGGGATGGTGGACGCTGCAGAATGCTGTGGTAGCCATGCTGGTTAAGTGTGCCTTGGATTTTGAATAAATCACCAACGTCACCAGCAAAACACCCCTGTACCATCACACCTCCTCCTCCATGCTTCACAGTGGGAACCACACATGTAGAAACCATCCACTCACCTTTTCTGCATCTCACAAAGACAATGCGGGTGGAACCAAAAATCTCAAATTTGGACTCATCAGACCAAAGGACAGATTTCCACTAGTCTAATGTCCATTCCTTGTGTCTCTTGGCCCAAGCAATTCTCTTCTTCTTGTTCTTCCTCAGAAGTGGCTTCTTTGCAGCAATTCGACCATGAAGGCCTGATTCACGCAGTCTCCTCTGAACAGTTGATGTTGAGATGTGTGTGCTACTTGAACTCTGGGAAGCATTTACGTGGCCTCTAATCTGAGGTGCTGTTAATTTGCTGTTTCTGAGGCTGGTAACTCTGATGAACTTATCCTCTGTAGCAGAGGAAACTCTTGGTCTTCCTTTCCTGGGCTGTCCTCATGAGAGCCAGTTTCATCATAGCGTTTGATGGTCTTTGTGACTGCACTTGAGGATATGTTCAAAGTTCTTGAAATTTTCCAGATTGACTGACCTTCATGTCTTAAAGTAATGATGGACTGTCCTTTGTAGCAATCCTACCTCTGCACAACACAACTGATGGTCTCAAACACATTAAGAAGAAGAAAGAAATTCCAGAAATTAACTCTTGACAAGGCACACCTGTTAAGTGAAAACCATTCCAGGTGACTACCTCATGAAGCAGACTGAGAGAATGCCAAGAGTGTGCAAAGCTGTCATCAAAGCAAAAGGTGGCTACTTTGAAGAATCTAAAATATAAAACATATTCTGGTTTGTTTAACACTTTTTTGTTTACTACATAATTCCATATGTGTTCCTTCATAGTTTGGATGTCTTCAGTATTAATCTACAATGTAGAAAATAAAAAACAAAACAAAACAAAAACCATTGAATGAGAAGGTGTGTCCAAACTTTTGACTGGTACTGGATATATGTATATGTATCTTTTATTTTACCTGTGCATAATACATGAAATTAATCTTATTTTTGTTATTTTACTAGATAAACGTTGGATTGATGGTGCCAAATGGAACTGATGGAACAGATTTAAAACCTCTAAGAGGGAAAACACTCCCATTATTTGTAGACCCAGAGGTAGCAGCACCCGATGTACTGAAACAAGCTGTCCAGAAAATGAGAACATTCAAGGACATGCAAGAAGGACTGTACGTCCTTTTGTCCTTTTGTATCCAGACTGCTCAGAGGGGGTCCATGTGCCTGGGTCAGAAAAGCCATTCAAATTGGCAGAGTATGAAAGGAACTAGGAAAGCCATATTCCAGGATCACCTTTTTCATTTGCCTAGAAACACACTTTAAAGGATGTTAGTGGATCTCATGATTCATTTTTTTTATTTTACATATTTTAGGATACATCTGTAGTATCTACATAATCTGTTGAATTTTTTGTTTTTACAGCAGTGGATGATTCCTCAGACTCTGATTCTGAAATTGTCATTGCATCAAGGAGCACAGCTGAATTCAATCGAGCTGACACTGGTACATCAATTATTTATTTATTTTTTTAATACTTAATTATGTATGAATGTATTTATTGATTTATCTATGACAATACCACTCATATATACTGTATGTGGTAAGGGAACAATTATGGAAGCTATTACAAATTGTTGATAAATTTATGCGTTTCCTCTCAGGTTTTTGAACCACAAAACCAGAGTACTCCCAAACACAAACCTAAAGAAGAAAGGTAGGTACATTTTGGCATCTAGCCTATGTCAGGGAATCAAAAAGATTTAATGAGAGGTCTTTTCTAGTGGTAATCAACCTATAGGAATCTTGGATGTATTCATAATGTTTACATTCTTAGATGACTATTGTAGGCCTGAAGGACAGTACTAATTAATTCAATAATTTTATAATTATTATCATGTTTCAGAGATGCACCGGGACATTCAGCAACAATTCAGCCTGGACAGGTAATAAGGCAGACTGCGGCAGCCTGATGTTTCTTACTTTCAATGTTGTTGTTTTGACATTTTAATTTGTTTTTCAGATAGTATTATCTGATACTGATAATATAGATCCATCTGAAACAAATTCAGACAAGACTTCTTGCTACAGGAAAGTAAAAAATGAGTGACTCACATAAGTTTAATTTAACTCATGGGGAAGAAATTTGTTAGTAAGATGTTTTAACATGGAAATTGTAATTTCCCAACACTAAATACACAGACCAGACATCTACGGGACTACTAACTAGGTTAACATTATGTAGGTCATCTCATATTGCTGTTCCTCAAAGGTCTCCTGAAGCAGTGTTAACCTTGTTTGGTAGGTTTTGGTAAGAATGTGGTCACACAAATATCATTTACACCTGGATAAGATCACAGTGTAAGACTTCCAGATGTGATCTGGTTGATTCAAAAGCATTCAGATCTGATTATGATCTGTTTTGCTTATGTTTACATCTACATCAATGTGTTTTATCTGACCCAGGTTACAGATCATATGTTAATACAAGATAGTTTAGTGAGACTGATAAAGTCATTGAAATGCATCAGAAATAGCCTGAGTGCAGCACACTGAAAACAAGCTTCTTATGCAAAGTACTTCTGTAAGGAAGAATATCCAGCTGGGAATACATTTTGTAAATGGCAACAGGTGTCCTATCCAATAAAGGCTAAAAGTCCCCCAGAATTGTCAAAATATAACAGCAAGAAAAGAAGTGAAAGAATGTTGTGGGTTAAGTGTCTGTTTGTTGAGCATCTGCTGCTAGAACTGCAGACTGGTGAGACCAAGTCTCCATGCCATCATTCACTGTCCAGCTCCTTGTGGTCTCATGATGGACTCCTGGAGATCGAAACAATTGGGCTGTTCTTTTGGAAGACCGTACAAATCTTGACCGAACTGCACTTGCCCATTGCCGTCTCCAGTTAGATGGATGGTGTTTACATTTGGCTCTGAAATCTAAGACAGGTGAATTAGCAGTTGCATGAACTACATTTAATTCAGTCTCTGTGCACCCAGTACAGACTCAGTGCAATGACTGCAAGCTGGGGAACTATTAGCCAAGCTCTGCCACAAATGGTCTCTCTAGATGTTGTTATATTGCTGCATTATTTGATTTTTTTGACTGCTTTAGGAGGAAGGAGAACAAGCTTTACAACTTTAACAGAACATTGGCCTATTTTCACTTAACAATGTTATAAATGGCAAACATGAGCAAACAGTCCATTTAGCAGACACAGGGAAACTTTAGCATTCATTTAAAGGCATGTTTGTGTCCACCTGACTAAGACTTATATTCAATCTCATTTTTATCTCTGTTTAGGTCTGTGCCAGCCTACACAGGTTCACCAGCTACTTAGTAGCTTTTTCTGCTGTTTGGTCCTGGGTAGGTCGTGTACAGTTGATTTATCAGGGCTTTTTCACTGCGTTTCACCAGGTAGAACTGCATTCATCCTCCCCTACCTTCTTCTGGAGCATCTCTCTAAATCTCCACTTGACTTTGCTGGCGACAGTGTTGCTGAAAATTAGTAGTAAGTTAGTAGTTAGTTCTGCTCAAATCATCTACATGCCTCCTTGACACTGGCTTTTGGCCATTTGAATTTGGCCTGATGAATTGTCATGTCCTTCTTCTTCTCTTATGGGTTTACTGCTTGCAGGCTCAATGTTATGCACCTGCTGCTGGAAGTATGCTTCCAGGTAGGTTTCTTGCCTTGCACTTTAATTTCTCTTTTCACAGAGCCCGAAGGGGTCAATCTACAGCCGCATTTTCTCAGGATCTTTAGCTCATTAGCCACTGTTGTTCCTTCTTGGTACATCTTCCATGCCACCTCTTGATTCACTGCCCAGCTGTCTTCTTTGTATTATTTTTGTAGTGAGGGCTTCACTTTAATAACATGTGGAAAGGGTAACCAGTCTTCCCTGCCAAATAAGGCACAAATGAAGAATAAAGTGGGTTCAATGGACACTTCTCACTTTGCTATCTTGCATATATATTAGGTATCTAGGTGACCACCATAGGAACTGATTATGTGGGTACTACAGGGTCTGAGTGCTCTCCAAAAATGTTGAGCAGCAAGAGGGAATGTGGCCTATGTCTATGTAAATACTGTTTGAACACCAAGGTATGGTATTTATTTGTTGTGAACGTGACCACAAGCAGAAGCACACAGAGTTTTTTGTTTTGTTTTATGGCATCTTATCAGAGCTCTGCCATCTAACTTTTCAAACATAAGTTGTAAATTAACGCTTCTCATATGAAGAAACTGTTTTTATAATAGTTGATTATTGTTTAGCATTGACAAGTTCTAACTCAGTTTGCTAGATTGGATTTGCATGGTGAGTCTCTCTATGGTGAAATAGCAATTATGCTTTGCATTTGTCTGGAGTGGTTGTGTGTGTCTGTGTGTGTGCGTAAACAAGCTCACGCTTGTGTTTTGGATGCATGGTATTCACTTAATTTGAGCACCCACAGGCAAAATCATAAACCGCCTATTATTGTCATCATTAGCCAAGACAAAGAACACTGAAGATACAATTTATAGCCTACAATAAAACACTCTCAAAGCGAAAAAACTCACAGCTTGCATGAAGACCTTAAGCTTGGAAGCTTGGAATAAGAGTGTCTTGAACTTTCTCTTTTTCTAGTGATACTCTGTACTGAGTGAACAAG
This sequence comes from Lutjanus argentimaculatus, assembly GCA_034769285.1. NCBI lineage: Eukaryota > Metazoa > Chordata > Actinopteri > Lutjaniformes > Lutjanidae > Lutjanus > Lutjanus argentimaculatus. The sequence goes on along the minus strand of JAWZSL010000102.1, from coordinate 514,509 downwards.
AGTAAACCATGCCTTAAAATCAACAACGCTGCTAAGGTCAAGACTTTAAGGTGTGACATATGATGTAGTAGTCAAATAGCTTCTTTGTTCAGTCTAAGCGGCTTTACTTCTGTAAACAACACAGCCTGTTCTTCAAAACAACTACCGGTTAGAAATACAGATACAGAACTGAGGCTGAATACCACCAGAAACAAGTTTGGACAGATGTTCAGCAAATATATCTCGAAATACTGTGAAAGTCCAAACAAAAGTGCTTTGGACATCTGCAGATTTCTAAGGCGACCATGAGACACATCCAGCTATTTCTTATATTACCTGATTTTATATGACCACATGTTTATATATTAATAATAATAAGTTTATTTAAGTAGCAGTAAGCGCAAACAACAGCTAAAAACAAAAATACACAGAAGCAATTAAGTCCAGTTGCAAAGAGTTCCAAAGTGTACGAGCTACTACCTCAAAAGCACAGTTTCCCTTTGTTTTGAGCCTGGAGCAAAGAACAACCAACAAATTCTGATAAGGGCACCTAAGATTTTAAATGGTGTTATATGGCTGCAGTAGCTCTTTTTTGTACATAGGTCCCTGCCCATGCAAGGCTCAAAACATTATTACAAGAATCTTGACCTTGATTCTTTGATGGGAAGCCAGACATCAGGACTGGTGTTACAGGAGGACCTTGTCAGAAGTGTGGCAGCTGCATTTTGGACCCCCTATAAATGATTTAGGGATGTCTTGCTAAGACAGGTGAATTAATGCTAGAAAGCAAGTCAGTATACACCCAAAAGGCATTTTACACTACGGTTGATGCTGTACTTGTGTCTAAAAAAGCAAAACATTAAAATTGTTTGTTTCAAAAGATGCATGTTAGGCCAAACCAGCCTCAAGGCACATCTGGTAAAAATGACCCTGCAGGCAGATGAGCTGTGAAGGTGAGTCCATCTCTGCAATGGAGCCACGGTCCATCACTATGACCCTGAGAAGAAAGAGACAAAATGACCGAGTTAGGAGAAAACAAGATGAGCCAGAGACACAAATCAGAGACACAAAGCAAGTCACATGAGCTAGAAAAAAGAAAAAGAGTCACAGAGACAACAGGACAAGTCAGTAAGAGAAGATGGGGTTAAGATGGGGATAAGTCAGAGAGACAAAAGGCGGGGTTAGAGAAGTAAGTCAAGCCAGACAGGTGACATCAGGTTATAATATGTAGGGAAAGGATGCATGGGAGAAGACTCAAAGTTTATTTTTGCTACTCTCTTGTTTAACCAAGCTTTGGAAGTATGAAGTCAAGTCAAGTCAAGTCAACTTTATTTATATAGCACATTTCATACGACAAGTGTAAACTCAATGTCGCTTCAGGGGCTGTATCACCAGAATTTCTTGGAAATAGTGTGGAAAAAGGCTTCTCATATTATCCTCTGTAATAATTAATTTAAAACATAGAGAAGTAAACAATCTCATGACTACACACTGCTGATAGAAAACAGAAGTCACTGTAGTTTGCACATCACACAGTCGTTTCTGCATCTGACTGACAGTCTGCATTGTTATAACCTTTGATACTGTAGAACTTTGAACCCGAAGTAGTTGGCACCCATTTTGTATGACAATAGCTCCTGCATCTGCATTTACTGCCTGTACTGGACACCAAAATCCTTTTCTTCCCAGCAAACCTTTTGTTTGAACCCAAAGCAGTTGACATATTATTTGTGTAAGAGCAGTGGCTGCATCTGCATTTGCACTCTATGACTGCAACATCCCTTTTCTTAGCAACACCTGCTGATGGGGTTGTACAAACATGTTGCTTTCCAAATGAATACCATGGGCCCTATCTTATGCTGATCTAAAGCGCAAGTTGAAAGTGCAAGGTGCAGTAGATTTAATTAATTCAAATGTGTCCAAATCCACCTTTGCCATCTTGCACCAGGGGCCCAGGGGGTATCCTGACCTGTCCCGCCCCTTGCGCAAGCAGTGCACAATGAGATCAGGTGTACCCAAGTGCCCTGATTAAAGTCACAGGTGAGTTTAGGCGAAGCATGCAATAAACCAATCAGAAAGGCAACTCTCATCATCTTTAAAGAATAAGCACGCCAAGAGTGCAAGTGGTGGCAGTATAACAGATGAGTTACCAGAAGGAAAAAAAAATTAAAAATGTTCAAGCAAGGAGACAGATCTCCTGGTTCAGGAAGTGAAAGCCAGAGAGTGCGCAATATATGGAGACAGCAGGGGGTCTCTGAAGCAGTTTCATATGTAAATAGTTTATTTTGCATGAACTCCTGTAAAAAGTAATACAACATGAACTGCAAATGTCATGCAGATATGTAAGTGGTTATGTTTTACACTGAAGCACCTCGCAATTAGTCCAATCCTACCAATTAGTCTTCATTCATTCATTCAATCACTGCAAATCATCATCATCAACATTTTTATGCAGCTCCACTGGCTAAAGCTTCTGAAGAAAGAGCCAGTAGGCAGGAGTGGTAAAGAATAGTGAGGAGTTGGGGAAAGCAATGGTGTGGTCGACAGGTGAGGCGAACCAACCCCGATCTCAGTCTGGCTAATGTGGGTGTTCAGCAGGATTGAGGTACAGTTTTGTGGGTGGCCATTCTCTACATCCTATATGCTACATCTTCTCTTGCCATCCTTGCTTCTCTGTCCCACTAACACTACTGTGGGTGGAGGAAACAACCTGACAATGTGCACACAAATTATGCACGGGTTATCCATGTGAATCCAACTGGTATCAGGCTCTGACAGAAGCATGTAGACCTTTGTCTCGTGGCAAAAATGGCAATTGTGCTGGTGTAAGATAGCAAAGCCACCTGTGCCACTAGCGCATCAGCTTTGCACCTAATGTAAGATAGGGTCCCATGTGTTGTCAAAATCTGTTTCACCTATGAGCCTTTAGCAATTTTAAAAATAGTTATTGTCTGTCATGAAATAGCTTATTTTTTATACACCGATCAGGCATAACATTATGGCCACTGACAGGTGAAGTGAATAACACTGATTACCTCCTCATCATGGCACCTGTTAGTGGGTGGGATATATTAGGCAGCAAGTGAACATTTTGTCCTCAAAGTTGATGTGTTAGAAGCAGGAAAAATGGGCAAGCGTAAGGATTTGAGCGAGTTTGACAAGGGCCAAATTGTGATGACTAGATGACTGGGTCAGAGCATCTCCAAAACTGCAGTTCTTGTGGGGTGTTCCTGGTCTGCAGTGGTCAGTATCCATCAAAAGTGGTCCAAGGAAAGAACAGTGGTGAACCAGCGACAGGGTCATGGGTGGCCAAGGCACATGGGGAGTGAAGGCTGGCCCGTGTGGTCCGATCCAGCAGACGAGATACTGTAGCTCAAATTGCTGAAGAAGTTAATGCTGGTTCTGACAGAAAGATGTCAGAATACACAATGCATCGCAGTTTGTTGTGTATGGGGCTGCATAGCCACAGACCAGTCAAGGTCCCCATGCTGACCCCTGTCCACCACTGAAAGCGCCAACAATGAGCATGTGAGCATCAGAACTAGACCACAGAGCAATGGAAGAAGGTGGCCTGGTCTGATGACTCACATATTCTTTTACATCACGTGGATGGCCAGGTGCATGTGCGCCGCTTACCTGGGGAGCACATGGTACCAGGATGCACTATAGGAAGAAGGCAAGTCAGCGGAGGCAGTGTGATGCTTTGGGCAATGTTCTGCTGGGAAACCTTGGGTCCTCCCATCCATGTGGATGTTACTTTGACACGTACCACCTACCTAAGCATTGTTGCAGACCATGTACACCCTTTCATGGAAACGGTATTCCCTGATGGCAGAGGCCTCTTTCAGTGGGATAATGCACCCAGCCACAAAGCAAAAATGGTTCAGGAATGGTTTGAGAAACACAACAACGAGTTTGAGGTGTTGCCTTGGCCTCCAAATTCCCCAGATCTCAATCCAATCAAGCATCTGTGGGATGTGCTGGACAAACACGTCCGATCCATAGAGGCCCCACCTCGCAACTTACAGGACTTAAAGGATCTGCTGCTAACGTCTTGTTGCCAGATACCACAGCACACCTTCAGAGGTCTAGTGGAGTCCATGCCTCGACGGGTCAGGGCTGTTTCAGCAGCAAAAGGGGGACCTACACAATATTAGGTTATAATGTTATGCCTGATCGGTGTATTTTACCACATGTTTTGTATTTGACAGAGATGTGTCAGACCTATGCAATGATTTGTGCACACTTTGTGTGTTAGCTTTATATGTAAGACAGTATAACTTTTTGGTTGGCTCCACTTATATAAAACACAAAGGGTTCCTTTTTTTTCTTTTTTTTCTATTATAACTCACTTAATCAATCAAACATTTATCACATTGTTGTTGTTACTATTTTATTATTATTATTATTATTATTATTGTAACAACTAGTATTAGTATTATTACTTACATACAGCTTAAATATTTATATGTTCTACTATTCCCTACACATAGTTTTACTATTGATGTTCTGTTACTACTGTTCTCTCTGCCCCTCTTCTTTTCTCTCTCTCTTCCACCCCTCCCACCTCCCCTCTTTCTTCCCCTTCTCCTCTTTTCCTCTCAACCTGACCGGTGCTGTCAGATCACCGCCTTTTCTTCTTTTTTCTTTTTTCTTTCCCTCCCCACCTCTAGCTTTGGTAAAGTTAGGGAGGCAAATGTCTTTTTTTTAAAAATCATTTATATAGAGGGCATTTTTTGTTCAATTTTTGTATTGTATCGTTTCTATGACTTGTAACCCTTGTTACTGTTATAGCCAAAGTAAAACTGGATTGTATTTTGTACAACTCCACTCAAATTTCAGACTTGCTCATCTTTGAGAAACACCCTTATGCCTCTCTAAGGTAAGGAACTTCACTCTCAACATAGACTGATAGTAGTAAAAATGTAATCTTAAATTCTAAAAGTAAGTGCTGATGATACAATATGTGCAACATTTTGGATTTGACCTGTTGGACAGGTTCAACTGTTGTTTATGAAATGATTTTATTAAAAAATAAATGCGATCATTGTTATTTCAGATCCATGGAGACCATTTTTGTTATAGTACCTGAGCCCATTGTTTGGTTAATGTTTATGCCCCAAATTTGAATAGATTTATAAGAAAAGTGATCCCATTAATATGAGATTTGAACTCACTGAATGAACCATGAATCATTTGGACTGTGTCATCAATCCAGCATTGGACCATTCTCATCCATCTACAAACCCTTCAAAAATTGTCATTATTAGTCTTTATGGATCAAATAGGAAGTGTACACAAAGTAAATTCTTCCTCTTCTTTTCCCTAGTACAATATTCATATAGCACTTATTTATTAAAGGAACTATTCTTCCCTTTGTCATGAAAGCTGAATATTAAAGACTAATTGAATCAGATCACAGCCCTGTGTTACTATCCCACACTATGCCTTAACAAATTGGAAATTAGACAGACATGTCTGATCTTTGTGAACTGATGTCCCTAAAATTTGATGACTTTATAGAAACCAATAAAAAAAGATAATGCTCCCTTTTGCTTCTTTGGGAAACACTGAAAAATCTAATCAGATGTGATATTATATCATATTCTGCTGAAATTAACAAAATGCAAAGAATTAAACAAGAGAAGATCATAAAAATCAATACATACAGTATAGTAGAAGCTCACTACATTATGTCCCCTTCCCCTGAACACTTTTTGAAAACCAAGGGAACATGTCTGTGAACATGGCAACAAAGTTGGCCATCCTTTAGCACACAAACTTAAGTGCTGCGCAGTTGATGAACAAATCCCACAAATAAGGAAAGCAAATGGTGAATTAACTATTGACCCAGGGGAAATTAATAAAACATTAACCTCATTTAACACAGACCTATATACTGTAAGTCAGAAATGACAAATAATAGTACTGACGTGGAACATTTCTTCAATCTCCCTCTATAAAGACAATGCATAGGACTCAGATGGGTACTCAATAGAGTTCTTTAAAAAAAAATTCCAACAAACTATCTAGAATTTTACTTGATATGTTTAATGATTGTTTGTCCTGTGTGTCACTGCCCCATACACTGACTGAAGCATTAGTCATCCTCCTGAAAGAATAACTTCAGTATTTTTCAACCTGGGCCCTATTTCCCCATGTGTATGTGTGTGTATGATTGATAGGTACAACTCGTTTTAAAATTGGTTCAGTATTGAGGGAGGCGGATGCAGCTGTGTTAGAAAAATATGATTTTATACTTTATATCAGGGGCGATTCTAGGGTCAGAGCTTTAGGGGTGCTGAGCACCCAATGAGCCCCACCACAACCACCCATCCTTATAAATAGCCATATGTGTGTGTGTGTGTGTGTGTGTGTAAAAATATCTTATTTCCTTTGGAAACATTTAAAAAAAAAACTTATAACACATAAAACTATCAAAGGTGGAAACATGCTGATCTAAAACAAAAGATCCAAGAACAAAGTTTAGGCTAAAACCATAAAACAATTTTATATTAAACAATTACATTAATAGTGTATGTCTATTTAATGGACAGGCCAAAGATTTGGTTGGTATGTTCCAAATAATCTCTGAATAGCTCTCTACATCCACACTTGTGTTGCAAACTTCCCCAGTCTCCCCTATTCACAGTCAACGCAGGTTGACTCCTCTCCTCCTCGCGCAATTTACACACGGCTTTGCGGCATTTTCAACAGGTGCTGAATATTTTTGTAGCCACGTCTTTTTCCTCCGTATGAACTTCGAATCACTTTCTGATGAGAATGAAGTATGTTCATTCCAAGAAAAGTCGCTATCACTTTCCACCTCAGATAACTCCCCTGCAACAGAAACGTCGCTGTCCAAGTTCTGAATACCTCAAAGGCAGGTAGATCCGCCCCTGTGTGTGTGTGTGTATTATATCTGTGTATGTGTGTGTGTGTGTGTGTGTGTGTGTGTGTTGTGATGATTATTGTTGTAAGGCCTGGTTCAGGTTAAACCCTTGGTAAAAAAAAAAAAAAAAAAAAAAAATCATGAATAAATACAGCAAAAGAAAAACATTTATTAACTTTATTTTATTGTCTAGTTTGATAGTCAGACACACACAACTGAGAAAGAACTAAAATAAATCTAGGAATAAATAAAAACTGCCTATGTGCAGCAGCCACACTTAATGTTTTCACACATACTGGTGGTATACAGTGATATGTCGTTTCGTTTTTCAGCTCGTACACACGTTTGTTTTCACTCTGCTCCAAACGCTGCAGCACTGGCAAAGCTTCGTGTCTCCATGACGACTGACCGGAAAAAGAGGCCCGTAGCATCATGTTTAACTGTTACATGACTCCCGATTCTTAAAATTAGTATCTAAAGTAATGCTAAACTTTAAAAACAGAGACACACATACGCAGTACACCGGTAGACTGGTTATTTGGTTATTTGTAGCGGCTCTTTTTGTTTCGGATCGCTGCAGTTCGACTGTAGCCGTGCTAACAGCGCTAACGGAGCTAATGCAGCTAACGGTGCTAACTGAGCTAACTGGTAAACGGTGCCTGGACTCTAGTAACGTTATCGCCGATTTGGTATCGGAATCAGAACAACTCTAAAAGGAAACAAGAGTGAGACAGCTTTGGAACAACTTACTTGGTTCACAACAACTAAACGGATTCTCACTGTGTGTGTATCGCGCTGGACGACAGGCTGTGGTCCTGCGGAGCGGTGCAGGTAACATTACAGAGGAGAAGTAACGTTAGTGAGAAGAGGATGATACCATTAGGCGGGGTGTTTTCATTTTCATTCTTAAAATATAAATTTAAACCACAAACTATGGATTATGTTTTGGACATTATCTAAACCTGTCAAAGACAAACTAAAATTTTAGAATAACAACATTTCTTACTCCAGGTTTTAGGGGTGCTGAGTTTCAATTTAGGGGTGCTGAAGCACCCCTTGAAAAGGGCTAGCCTCGCCCATGCTTTATATACAGGGTTAACTAGGTGAACTGAAGTAACTGTGCTATACATCATTGTGCAGGCCTGCGAAGAATGTTCAACATGACTGTGCAAACGTGAGAAAGAAACCTCTTATGTTATCAAGGACACCATGCTCATCTGCCCTTGTAAGATACACAGCTCAGCTCACCGAATAAGAATGTCAGCAGGAATATCAAATCTCTGCCCGTTTTACATTAAATAAACCTCGTGTGAACATTGTACCTTTGAACAATTACATTGCAGACTCTGTGTGTAACTTGTTCCCTTGCATGCAAGTTTTCATTAAATATCCTACTCTTTTGATTCTCAGACTTTGTTCCTGTGTCTTTTTTAGAATTTCTCTAACAAGCTGGCAGCCGCAAAACTGGTTATAATGGTAGATATGAGGGCAAATACGTCTTGTAAAAGTTTGTGTATTAAAAGTGCTATTTTTCGCCACAGTTCGGCTCAGATCGCCAGAGTAATCTCTGTCAACAGCATGCTTCACTTACTGCTTGCTGTGTGTGACGACATCTGGCGGGATCTTTGTTGGTTGCTGGAAGAAAACAGTGGAGTCATGCTGAGAGCCGGTCAGAGTGGAGTTAGCTGTCCCGGAGTTCAGTTGAAAGTTTTACTGCAACTATTGAAAACAATGGTTCGTGTTTGTGCTTAGCCGAATTGCAAGAACAGGATGTCGCGCAACACCCCGTACAGCTTTCATAGGCTGCCTTTGTTGGACAGCAACATGCTGAAGTTGTGGCTAAGTGTGCTACAATTGGATGCTAACACTCCTGTCCAGACACTGTGCCTTGCATCGGGTCTGCAGTGCACACTTTTCCCAAGATGACTACTGCCAGCCCAAGAAGAGAAGACTATGGAAGTATTTCTGTGCCATCTGAGTTTGAATATGAATTTCTAAGATTGAAATTTTTCAGCATCAAAATCAGACTTTGAATTTTAAAAACCATCAAATTTTTTTTGCCTCTGAATTTTTTGTTTTTTGTTTGAATTTTATTTTGTTGAAATAAATTCAGTGTAAAAAAAAAATTCAATTTCTAAAAAAAATTCAGTCTAAAAAAAATTAACGTCAAAAAATTCAGTGTAAAAAAATTCAGCGTCAAAAAATTCAGTGTAAAAAAATTCAACATCAAAAAATTCAGTGTAAAGAGAACCAGACTCAACATCCAGGTCACCAGGGAGAAGCAATCGATCCCTGTCTCAATTCAGCCAACGTCCAGCCAATCATGTTACACTCCATTGGTCATGTGACACCCACCCAGGTAGGACCATCTATGGGTAGGACAGACCGGTCCGGTGTTCCAGATTAACTGGTGGTTGAATTAACTGGTGATATTCCCGTGCATTAAACAGATGTGTCGCTGGTTTCTAAGTTTTCATAGAATAATAAGCTTCAAAATACATTCTGGAAACACTGGCACCATCCTCTACCTAGTATCATTTAGATCCACCAAAATCAAATCATTAACACGGGCAACAGATCAGCTTTGGTGCAAAAAACATTAGCGGATCACCTGGAGTCTGAATTAACTTGTGATGCTCCTCACCGTTAGGCTGTAGCTGCGATAGCAATCTCAGGTCTCGACTTTCTGAAGTCGGAGGTTAGAAAAATCCTCACAAAAACATTCCTATAGGTTACTGTGATATAGCTTATTTTTAAATCCCATTTATATATTGTTTTTTCCCAGATTCACAGCGGTGACTGTAGGTGACTGTGTCGATGCCGAAACACTGCATATGCCAGTAGCGTTAAGGAGTTTACAACTTTTCTTGTTGTTAGTCCAAAATGTGTATAACGTATCTTTATCTGATCCATGGGTGAACAGGATATAGTTCCATACAATCTATGAGAGGAACATGCAGTCTGAGGTCAGCTGTTTTACGCCAAGCTCACGCATAGTGTGGAGATAATTACCTGTTGGCGTTAGCTGTGTTAAAGTGTGACAGTGTGACATCCAGGTGAACTTGATGATTGATAACATCAATCATACTTTATATTAAAGGCCACAGATGACTTTGTGGGTTGTTGAGGAGTTTGGACAGTGATTATAGTGCAGTAGACAGAGATAGTTGTCAGCATGATGGCGTGTTGATTGTGAGTGATTGTCCAGGTGAGTGACAGTAAATGAGTAACTGAGGTGTACTCGTGTTCATTTGTGAGATTTTGCATTTTTTACCGTGAGATTCAGTTGTTTTTTGTGCCAGTTTGTCTCTGGTAGTGTGGTTCACACACTGGCTCCAAAGGAGAACAGCTAAGATTTAAACCCAGAATCTGACACATAATAAAGTTGCTGCTTTATTATACACTGCCCGGCCAAAAAAAAGTCGCCACCTGGATTTAACTAAGCAAATAGGTACGAGCCTCCTATTGGATAATTACTGCATGGGCGATTATCTTTCAGCTGGCAACAAGTTATTTAACCCCAACTGGTGCAATGAGTTGCTTCTCATTTCCTAAACAACCATGTCGAAAGACACATCCCGTGGTTGTGGAAAAGATGTTCCATATTCCACAGTCTGTTTGAGAAGGGTCAAATCATTGGCATGCATCAAGCAGAGAAAACATCTAAGGAGATTGCAGAAACTACTAAAATTGGGTTAAGAACTGTCCAACGCATTATTAAAAACTGGAAGGATAGTGGGGACCCATCGTCTTTGAGGAAGAAATGTGGCCGGAAAAAAATCCTGAATGATCGTGATCGGCGATCACTTAAACGTTTGGTGAGATCAAATCGAAGAAAAACAACAGTAGAACTCAGGGCTATGTTTAATAGTGAAAGTAAGAGCATTTCCACACGCACAATGCGAAGGGAACTCAAGGGATTGGGACTGAACAGCTGTGTAGCCTTAAGAAAACCACTAATCAGTGAGGCTAACCGGAAAAAAAGGCTTCAATTTGCTAGGGAGCATAAAGATTGGACTCTGGAGCAATGGAAGAAGGTCATGTGGTCTGATGAGTCCAGATTTACCCTGTTCCAGAGTGATGGGCGCATCAGGGTAAGAAGAGAGGCAGATGAAGTGATGCACCCATCATGCCTAGTGCCTACTGTACAAGCCTGTGACTGAAAAAAACATTTATTATTGCGAATATTGTAAAGCTATAGCTTATTATTTTGAATAGCATTGTACAGTATAAATATCAAACCACAACTGGCTCATATATTAAGTGCATTCAGTTTTTATTATTGTGAAGAGCTAACTAAAGTGAATCAGAGGTCTCTCCTCATGTGTCCGTGGCATAACATTACAGTGGACGAAGGAAACCTTTTATAGTTCTTGCTTGGGAGGGCATAATTAGCGACGATGGTCGTGACGTGTTGTTGTGGTCAGCACAGATGGTTTTGTTATATTTATGTGGCCAGACAACGAATGATATTTTCTTCATGTAGACGGTTAATATTTCAATGTAGTCACGCAAGACGTTTTAATTGAAATGTTTCAACAGCCACTGGCGAATGTGATAAAGAGGCTAAAAAATGAATGATTATTTCCTGGTAGGGGTCTTCAAAAGCCACGCCCACGACACATCTGCTCTCCTCACCAGTTAATTCAAACACAACACAACCAACCCAGTGTGGCATGATAAAGCGCAGCTGTTGATCTTGATCTGAAAGGGAAAAAAGAAAAAACGGGCCTTTAATAATATCAAACACTTTCACATGTTAACGTCACTTATCCAGCATAGGATGTATAATAAAGCAGCAACTTCATTATGTGTCAGATTCTGGGTTTAAATCTTAGCTGTTCTCCTTTGGAGCCAGTGTGTGAACCACACTACCAGAGACAAACTGGCACAACAAACAACTGAATCACACGGTGAAAGTCATCTGTGGCCTTTAATATAAAGTATGATTGATGTTATATCACAAGTTCACCTGGATGTCACACTGTCACACTTTAACACAGCTAACGCCAACAGGTAATTATCTCCACACTATGTGTGAGCTTGGCATAAAACAGCTGACCTCAGACTGCATGTTCCTCTCATAGATTGTATGGAACTATATCCTGTTCACCAATGGATCAGATAAAGATATGTTATACACATTTTGGACTAACAACAAGAAAAGTTGTAAACTCCTTAACGCTACTGGCATATGCAGTGTTTCGGCATCGACACAGTCACCTACAGTCACTGCTGTGAATCTGGGAAAACAACAATATATAAACGCGATTTAAAAATAAGCTATATCACAGTAACCTATAGGAATGTTTTTGTGAGGATTTTTCTAACCTCCGACTTCAGAAAGTCGAGACCTGAGATCGCTATCGCAGCTACAGCCTAACGGTGAGGAGCATCACAAGTTAATTCAGACTCCAGGTGATCCGCTAATGTTTTTTGCACCAAAGCTGATCTGTTGCCCGTGTTAATGATTTGATTTTGGTGGATCTAAATGATACTAGGTAGAGGATGGTGCCAGTGTTTCCAGAATGTATTTTGAAGCTTAGTATTCTCTGAAAACTTAGAAGCCAGCGACACATCTGTTTAATGCACGGGAATATCACCAGTTAATTCAACCACCAGTTAATCCGGAACACCGGGCCGGTCTGTCCTACCCATAGATGGTCCTACCTGGGTGGGTGTCACATGACCAATGGAGCGTAACATGATTGGCTGGACGTTGGCTGAATTGAGACAGGGATCGATTGCTTCTCCCTGGTGACCTGGATATTGAGTCTGGTTCTTTTTACACTGAATTTTTTGACGTTGAATTTTTTTACACTGAATTTTTTGATGTTGAATTTTTTTACACTGAATTTTTTGATGTTGAATTTTTTTAGACTGAATTTTTTTTAGAAATTGAATTTTTTTTTCCACTGAATTTATTTCAACAAAATAAAATTCAAACAAAAAACAAAAAATTCAGAGGCAACAAAAAAATTCGGTGCTAGAAATTTGATGGTTTTTAAAATTCAAAGTCTGATTTTGATGCTGAAAAATTTCAATCTTAGAAATTCATATTCAAACTCAGATGGCACAGAAATACTTCCATAGAAGACATCCAATCCCGAAACAGTTCACCAAACACACCTCAAGAAAACAGCTGTCCCACTCACTGCAACAAAGACATTCTTCAACAAGCAAAGATCCCGCGAGATGTCGTCACAGAGTGATCGGTAAGAGGCACTTTGCATGCTGCTGAATAGAGATTACTCTGGCAATCTCAGCCGGACTGTGGCGAAAAATAGCACTTTTAATGCACCAACTTTTATGGGACGTATTTGCCCTCATATCTACCATTATAACTCGTTTCTCGGCTGCCGGCTGCATCCGCCTCCCTCAATACTGAACCAATTTTAAAACGAGTTGTACCTATCAATCGTACACACACATTCACATGGGGAAATAGGGCCCAGGTTGATAAATACCGAAGTTATCCTTTAAGCCAGGCAAAGTTAACACAGAATGTGGTTCATATTGACCCATCTCTTTCATAAACAATGATGTGAAGATTTTATCCAAAGCTCTTACCTTATGCCCAGATGCAATAATGCATGATGTGGACAGAACTGCTTTATTTTATTTTTATTTTTTTATAAACTAAACTTGTGTAAAAGTTAATGTTATCCACTTACTGACTTGTTTCGTCAAATACAGGACAATGCCTTACCATTCCAGATGTCTAGAAATGGCTTTACATACTTACGCATTCATGTCACAAGAGACATGCAAAGCCTTTATCAGGAAAACCTTTGTCCTTTATTTGAGAAAGCTGAATACAATCTGGTGAAATGGAAAACACTGAACTGTATGAAAATGAATGTGTTCCCCAATTTTTTTTTTCAGTTGATCCCAATTTATCTTCCTAAATCTTTCTTCAGATCTATTGAGAAAACTTTTACTTAATTTATATGGAAAGGTAAGACCCCTAGAATACAATTAGAATTTCTACAAAGGCCTAAATTACAAGGTGGCTTAGCTCTAATCTTTGTCACTACTATTGGGCCACAAATGTTAAAAAATGTATTAATTGGCTCCACATTCCTAATACAGGCTGGTATTAGGAGTGTTTTGAAGCCATATCTTGCTTTTATCTATCTTCAGAGCCCTTGTCACTTCCAGTCTTACCCTGTCTTTTTCACTTTTTACTGGCACTCCAATCATCATGAATACTCTCAAGATATGGCTTCAACTTTTCAATTCAATTCAGTTCAATTCAATTCAATTCAATTCAATAATTTATTACCATCTCAATAAAACTGATTGGAATTTGTCTTGGTGTGTGCTCAGACAACCATACAAAGACATAACAAAAATGAAACAAATACACATGGAAATATTCAAAAAAGTTGAGAGGGGTCACTAATAATTTTCAGACCCATCTTAAGCATTCAAGTGTTATAAATGTTGCAAATGCTTAGCAAGTCCTGGCCAATGATTTTTTATGCCATTTTCACCACTCTGTTAAGTTCCTTCCTATCATCAGCTGAACAGTTACCATACCACACTGTGATAGAGAATGTGAGTACACTCTCTATCACAGCTCTGTAAAAGTGAAGCATCCCAGCCTTTGATACCTTAAATCTCCTGAGCTGCCGCAGAAAGAACAATCGCTGATGGGCTTTCTGCACAATATGACTAATGTTGACAGACCATTTAAGATAAGATGAAATGGTGGTTCCCAGGTATTTGAAGTTCTGTACCATTTCCACAGCTTCATCATCGATAACCAAGGGCTGAAGCTCACAATCTTTGTATTTGCGGAAATCCACAATCATCTCCTTGGTTTTGGAGCTGTTTAAGGTTAAGTTGTTAAGGGCACACCACTCAACTAGTGAGGAGACTTCTGCTCTGTAGGTGGATTCATCATTACAAGAAATCAGACCTGTCACAGTGGTGTCGTCTGCAAATTTAAAGATTTTAACTGAGTCGGAATGAGAAATACAGTCGTTGGTGTACAACGAATAGAGAAGCAGAGACAAAGCACAACCCTGGGGAGCACCAACACTAATAGGCAATGACTTTGAAAATGTGTCATTGATTTTAACAACTTGTGATCTATTGGTCAAAAAGTCATAAATCCAGTTACACATGGACCTACCAACACCCATCGTTAGGAGTTTGTCATGAAGCCTAGCCGGGATAATGTTGTTAAAAGCAGAACTAAAATCAATAAAAAGGACATGAGCATAAGTAGCCTTGGCCTCAAGGTGCTGCAGGATGGAGTGAATGCATAAAGAGACAGCATCTTCTACAGACCTATTCTCCCTATAAGCAAACTGAAACTGATCAAGTGGCACCCTGGATAGATAACCAGTTACCAATTTCTCAAACACTTTCATAATAACAGAAGTCAAGGCTACAGGTCTATAGTAATTTAAACAGCTCACATTTGTCGTTTTAGGCAACTAGGGTTAAAACATTCTTAACCACATAAGTATTATATGTAATAATCATCTTTTCCCCCTTGTTAGATTAGCCTCTGCATTTTCCCTTTGGCAAAGACAAGGCATTTTTCAGTTTAAACATATGTATATTGGTAGAGCTTGCGCACCATATACTGGGGCTGTCAGTCCTCTGCAGCAGCTGCCAGTTCTCCCACCTCCAGCCTTTGCTCTCTCTGCTTACCCTCATTTCCTGTCTGCTCTTCAGTTGTCCCTATCAAATAAAAGCAAAAAGCCCCCCAAATAATCTAAAAAAATCTAAAAAAAAACAAGATGCCTTCATAAACTGTATTTGCAACCTTTGAATGACCTATCACACAAATTCTGCCTTCCTTGATCCAGCTTATTTTGGTTCAGCACCATGGCCCCAACTTTCCAAGCATAGCCTCTGCCATCAGTCTGTTCTTATACAGATACTGCCTAAAACACGACTCCCTAAAAATTTGGTATTTCACCCAGATGGATGTGGTTTTGCAGGACATAGCAGTGCACAGATTTGTGAGCTCCATGACCATTCTAGCCTGTGCTCTGAGTACATGCATACAAAATTAGATTTGTTTATTTAATGCATGTCAAGTATAAAGTATATTGTATATTTGGTCTTACACCTATGTCCATGGAAATTGATAGTTTGCCTTGTAAGGCTGTTTAGGCAGGACATCTACTACAAGATTCTAACTAGGGATGAGCGATATGGCCCTAAAATCATATCATGATATTTTTTATTTTTTTTTTTTTTTATTTAACCTTTATTTAGCCAGGTTAGTCCCGTTGAGATTAAGAATCTCTTTTTCAAGGGAGACCTGGCCAAGATGGTCAGCAGCAAAAACATAAAGTTGATCATGATATTTCAGGGTATTCTGTGGACAATAGCTGTTGAACTCTCCTCTCGGGATTTTTGGTGAAATTAGTATGTTGTATTTCCCTCTTTTGCTGTGACAGTCTTCCTCAAAACAAAGCAGTACAGGTGGTACCTGGTGTAGTCCATGATGGTGTTGAGGCGGTGAGCGATGGTTAGGACTGTACAGTCATCAAATTGAGTACGAATAGTGGACTGGATCAGCTGGTCTGTCTTCAGGTCCACAGCTGCTGTGGCTTCATCCAAAACAAGGATTTTGGTCTTCCTCAGAAGAGCTCTGGCCAAACACAGCAGCTGCTTCTGACCAAGACTGCAGACAAAGATTTTACACTTCATAATATGGTTCATAGTAGATGAAATGGAAGGATCATAAACACAAAATAAACTGCTGCTACTCATGTATATATAAACTAAAGAGAAAACAAATTAATATACATTTGATTGGCATGTTCTAGATTATTATAAAGACTGCAAAACACAATCAATAACAACAAAAATCAGTTCATCATATCACCCTCTGATCAATTTTTTTTATTTCAAAGTACTTTATTGAGTTTTCAGTAAGATAGGAAAAAGGTAGCTAAACAAACAAATAAAAAAACAACAGAAAAAAAGGTAACAAAGGAGCACCGTTGTATAGGAGCCATACATTAAATCACTATCTACACATCTTACACGCTTACACATGAATTACTCAAACAGGATAAACAAATGAGGCAGAATAGGTAGTACAATCAACAGGAAAGAAGGAGCAAAGGGAGGGTGGGGGAAAAGGTAGGGTAGAGAGGTGGGGGAATACTAATTTAAGGTGTTTGCATCCAATAGTTTGCATAATAATCCAGTTTTTTTTTTGTTTTTTTTTTTTGATTGTTTTCAAACAGCTCTTAGCAGTATATATAATTTTTTTCAAGTTTGAGAAATGACATTGCCTGACAGATCTAGTGCTAGTGAAATGGAGTGGCGCAGTAGGTCTGTCTGCAAAAGACAGCACCGAGCACGTATGACTGAAGCACACACGTCTCCACAATCACAAAACCTCTTCCTTTATGTTAAGTCTTCTCCCCACACAGGAGTGTGGATTAGTAAAGTGTCCTTTGAACATATTTTCTATCAGAAATAAAGTGTAAATATTGAAGTTAAGAGTGTGCATGGGTGTGAGTCTTGCACTTGGCTGAGGCTCAAACACATCTCCCACAATCAAAAAACACTTTTCTTTTGTGTTGAACAGCCATGTGCACATGTGTGTCTTTAAAGTTAATCTCAATAATAACAAATAAGGAATTATCATTATTATAATGCTAATAAATCTCAGTAGACCTGCAAAGTGCGTGCAGGACAGGATCACATCTGTCAGATCGTCTTTAACAGATCAGTCCACATGATAGCTGGAGCAACTGTAGTGTTTGTGTATGTGTGTTTATTGAGATCCAGAAAAACAAGGATTAAACAATTATGATCTATAACATACAAAATGAACCAGACATTATATCTGACCACAAGACTGGCCTGACCCGGGGAGAAAAAGGTGTGTGTGCTTCTGTCAGAGGTTGAACATACCTGTAGGATTATCCTATGGGTATATCCTATCCTAGTCCCCCTTCCACTGTGCTGTCAGGTGGCGCAAAGAATAGCTTTCCATTTTCTGTATAGTACTAAGTGAGACACACAACCTGATAGGTCTAGGACTTCATTTTCAGACGTGCATCAAGTAGACTAACCAGTGGTTTGGATGGGATTGATAAAAAGTGTGTATAAGTGAAACTGCAGATTTGAAAGTACCTGAAAAAAGGGATCTTGGTAAATTGTACTATTCTACAAACTGGTCAAAGGAACCAAACAGCACATCTGTGAAATGAATTCCCCTCACAAAGCAGTTTTGAAAAGATGTATCAAAGTAGGTAAGTGGGTAAAAATATGGTTTGAAGAAAAAGGCATACAAATCAAAGTCTGTGTTTGGCCAAGGTGTTTACGAAATTGGGTCCATTTACATGGGGTGTCTCTCACAAAAGGAATATCTGTATGAACTCCTGTAGCTAGTGGTAGAAGGTCACACAGCACAGAAGGTGGGGAGTGATAGAAGCTGTGCACATGACCATTGTTCCATCAGAGCCCCGAGTGGGCCTTACCCATTCACAAAATGATTGTACCATATAGTTTTTTTGTGAATGTTGGTTGCCCAGAAATAATTCAATGGTTAGGCAGTGTAAGACCACCTTCTTCCTTGCACCTCTCCAGAACAGCCTTTCAAATTTTTATTCCAAATGAATGAACTCTTTAAAGAATGATTTGGAAAAAAATGGGAACTATCTCTAAAAGTTATAAAAAAAATTAGGTAAAATAATTATCTCTATCTAATTAATCCAACCAGCTAGAGACAATGCGAGAGTTGACCAACGTCTGAGTCCTTCCCTAGCTTGGTCCATAATTGGTTGAAAATTACGTACGAACAGCTCTTTGTAACATTGCGTTACCTTGACTCCCAAATATGTTAAGGGACCGGTTTCAAGTCTGAATGGGTATGAATTAAAGGACATTGACACTGCTTTCTTATTAATTTACAACAATATGCTTTTTGTTTGATTGATTTTATAACCTGAGGCCATGCCAAACTGATCTGGGGGTATGATGGTTGGTACTACAGATTCCAATCTGAGGGCTAGGATTTTTGTAAGTATTTTACAATCACGAGAGTAAGCAAACAGGTTGGTAAGATTCACACTTGGTTGAGTCTTTTTGAAATTGTGGCTTGGGTCAAGGGTGTAGGTAGTTTCTTTTGTATGAGTGCTTCTGTATAAACAGAGCACAATAGTGGCACCAATTTAGTGGCAAAAGCCTTGTAAAACTCAGATGGGTATCCAGTCAGGCCCCGTGCTTTTCTGTAATTTATTAATTTGATTGCTTGGCCAATCTTGGCCACAGACGTTGGCTCTTCTAGGCTGGCTTTGTCCTCATCACTTATAGTGGGCAAATCAAAATTCTCCACATGCCCATTATCCAGAGAGCTACCCAAAGTGTATAGGAAAGAGTAAAAATATTTAAACTGATCATTAATGTCTTTTGGGTCAGATTTAATAGTGCCATCTCTAGCTTGTATTTCCTTAATAAAGTTAGCAGTGTTTGTAATTAGTTTGTCATAATTTTACAAACATGTCCTCTGCTTGCTTAGATATAATGTTACAATTGTATGTGTTCCTGTGCTGTTTGTTTTCTTCTTTCTCTCCCTAGCTTGACCTTTGATTACTCATGAGCTAACAACTGGTGAATGATTTGAGTTAACAATACTTTCATAGCTGGGAGGCCTTAGAAATGCATTTTGTTATGTAAAAGCAAGAAATCTATTCTTGAGTATGTCTGACACACTGCAAAAAAAAATGAATACTCCTTCAAAGTTGGATTTTTAAATGTCCATTGGTCTACTACACCACTTTTTATTACAAGTATAGTTACAAGTATAAAAGTTCTTTACATACATTAACAACTGGTGAGGATGGTGATGTTATAGCTAGCACATGCAGCTTTAGCCTTAGTCTTTTAGCATTAATGTTATATTATGTATCATGTATATCATCCTGTACTTGCTTACTTAATCCTCTTTGTTCCCAGTGGAACAAAAGGCTGCAACTATCTGGCCCCATCTTGCGCAGCATGTTGTGCCTTGCTCCAAGTTAGGTAGGCTGTTTTTCATATCATGAAGTAACTTTACATATTTCACACCGTTCAGTTTTTGCAGGGTTCTCATTTTAAAAATGTGTCAGATGGAAACAGTAGAAAGTCAGCTGTATATAGACTTCTCAGCTGACACAAGGAGTTTAAGCATTAGCATTTGTTTTTATTAGCTACCTATACTAAAATCATTACAAATCATTTTAAGAGTCATCATTTTTAATCCAAGGTCATCATCTAGAAATGATAAGCTGCTTTTGTCTACTTCTCTGTGGATCAAAAACCTAATTTAAAAGAAAAAACTACTGTGAATTTGTTGCGTGAATAGTGCAATGTTATATCTGCTACTGTTATCACTGTAAGTTGGATATGCGCAGTGAAAGAATGGAAAGCTTGACAGAGTAGTCACAGTAACTAACGAGGTGGGGTTTAGCAAAGAGTCAATTTGATTCTACTGACAAAATATTATTTACTTACTTGGATTTTGAAGATTCCCGTTTTCAGCACTTTAACCCTTAAGAGATCCTAGCGACATTTTGTGCCATTCAGTTTTTTATTTTCAAGCCATTTTGGCTGCATTGAATGAATATAGCTCAAATTTGCCGGAGAATATTCATTTTTAAAATTTTTTTAGAATTGTTATCTCAGTTTCTTAAATTAGCCTAAAATAGCTAAGCTACACAAAAACTGACACATTTGTTCCTAATGACAAAAAATGCCCCATTGAAAACCATTGAAAATGCCATTTTTGATGCCACATTTATCTTAACATAAACTAATGGATTCCTTTATGTTATGATTTCATTTTGGACTACTAGCTTTCAATTTTTAATTTTCATATTTGTCCACCAGATGGCTCTACTTTTTCCCATTCAAAGCATGCACCAGAATTTCACACTTTTTACTGTTTTCTGCAAGGGTGCCTTACTGCTGCAATGATAAGTGTGTGTTGCTATTGATACTGAATAATGGTGTGTGTGTGTGTGTAAAAAAAAAGTAACAATAATCAAATACTATATATAAAATGTATTTTTAATGAAAATTATTTTAGTTCTTTTTTTTTTTTTTTTTTTTGGTGATAAAAAAACAGTGGAGCTATGTAAACATACTGGCATTTAAAGGGCTAAAATCCCAAAAAATATAATTATAATATATAAAATATAATATTTGATATGTATATTTCAGGATGAAGTAAGTTCAAAAGATTCATTTAAAGTGGAAAAAATATAAATGTATAATTTTTACATAAGTTTTTTGGAAGCTGCCATTTTTTGTCCTAAGGAACAAGGAAATCTCATCCAGTTTTTTTTGTGTTTGTTTTGTGGATCTACCTGAGGTTCTCTCCTCCTTCACAGCACTGATGGTTCAGTTTTTGTGGCAGTGTGGACACAAAGCTGCCGAGGTGAGCCAGTTCCAGAGCTTTCCACAGATCCTCATCTGAATACATATCAAAGGGGTCCAGGTTCATCCTTAGAGAACCAGAAAACAGCACCGGGTCCTGGGAAGCATAGGTCAGAGGTTACCTTAAAGCTTTTTACTGCAACACAAAACAGAGGTTTATGTCATCACTCAATTGGAAACCTGGCCACAGGATTCCCCTGGAGGTCAGCCAAACTGATGAACAATGTGTAAAAATGTTTGAACGATTGATTCTACGTTAAACTGTACTAACTATGAAGGACCCACTACAGACCGTAATAACTGTATATAGTACTCACTGTATTTTGTAGTAACTGTATGATGTAGTCACTATAATTGTATGAAAGACTTATGATTTACCATATTAAGTATTTGAGGTACTGGATACTGTACAAAATGTATCTTGCTGTATACTTTACAGAATACAGAAAAATCACTCACACTGTGTACTGTACCATGTATATATATATATATATATATATATATATATACACACACACATATATATATATACATACATATATATATATACAACATATATATACACACACACACACACACACACACATATACACATATACACATACATATATAACCCTCCATGCATCGTAAGGAGCTTGATATCAGTGGCTTCCATTTCTTCCAGTGGCCAGGATATTATACCAGCAGGGTCTCTGATCACTGGCAGGGCGTAGGTGTTTATTGCCTGGGTCTCGTTCTTGCCATTTAGCTGACTCTTCAGGACCTGCCTCACCCTCTGAAGATATTTGGCTGTGGCTGATCTCCGTGCTGCCTCCTCATGATTGCCATTTGCCTGTGGGATCCTCAGCTATTTGTAGCTGTCCTGAGCATCTGCTCTGTTACCTTCAGGCAGTTCAACCCCTTCAGTGGTGATCATCTTCCCTCTTCTGCACACCATCTGTCCACAGATGAGGTGAATCAAGGAGTCAATGTCATGCTCATTCTTGGCATACAGCTTGATGTCATCCATGTACAGGAGGTGGCTGATTGTTGTCCCACTTTGGAATCGGTATCCAAAGCCACTCTTGGTGATGATCTGATTGAAGGGGTTCAGGCCTATGCAGAACAGCAGGGGGGACAGTGCATCTCCTTGGTATATACCACATTTGATGCTCACATCTGCAATTGGCTGTGAGTTGGCTTCAAGAGTTGTCTTCCACAACCCCATCGAGTTCTTGGTGAAGGCTCCTGTCGATCTTATACAGGTCTAGGCACTCCAGTATTCATGTGTGGCACTGAGTCATAGGCCTTCTTGTAGTCAATCCAGGCAGTGCACAGGTTGGTACTTCTGGTCTTACAGTCCTAGGTGATATATATATATATATATACTACTGCTACTGGAACACGACATACATGGAGCAGGGCAGAGAACAAGACACTGCTGGAATGCTACTACATCAGCAACCCCAGTGAGAGAGGGTATATGAAGAGGATGTGGGACCTATGGATGCTTCGAAACCCCCCATCCACGAAGACTGCAAAGCAACTTGTGACCCAGTGCTCTAATATCCGTAAGAAGAACCTACTGTCGCAATTAGAGATTGATGAGGTACAATGTGCCTCATCCACGGTACAAAGATGCTACGGCAAGGGGGAGCCAGGACGACAGGTCAGTGCGGGGATGTCATCTGCATCCCTGAATAATGAGATTGGGTACCAAGCCCCAAGAAGCACAGACACCCTGAATACAAGGGCAGCTGACCTGAGAGAACAGATTACAGAATCCTGGGGGAACACAACTACCTACCTGCCAAGGCTAAGAGACAAAGTACCAGATGAATCTCTACTGGAAGACGTGAACATGGCACTGATGACTATACCCACAGAAACCATCACTGAGACCAATCAGCTGATGTATGCAGCGGCAACAGTCATCCTAAGCATGCTAGGCTACAAGATGAACAGTAGCCGGAAGGAGCAGTGGAACCGTCCATGGAAGAGGAGACTGGAGAGCAAGATCACGGCAACAAGGAGGGAGGTTAGCTTGCTAACTGAGCTACAGAAAGGTGTAAAGATCAGGAAGAAAGTGCCAAGGAGATACAACAAGCTGTCCATAGATGACGCTCTGGAGACTGCCAAGCAGAGGCTCACAGCCCTGGCTACCCGCCTTAAGAGATACAGCAGAGAAGCTGAGACCAGGAGAATAAATAGACTGTTCTCCAACAATCCAGCTAAGGTCTACTCTCAATGGCAGGGTAGTAAGAACACCCAGATAGACCCACCAAAGGCTGAAACTGAGCTCTACTGGAAGAGTATCTGGGAGAAGGAGGCATCACATAACACCAATGCCCAGTGGTTGCTCGAACTGAAAGCAGACCACAGTAGCCTTCCAGAACAGGAACCAGTAGAAATTACCACCGCAGACATCCAAGAAAGAGTGCCTAAGATGAAGAGCTGGACAGCACCAGGGCCCAACATGATCCATGCCTACTGGCTCAAAAAGCTAACCGCACTCCATGAACGACTGGCAGCACAGATGAACCAGCTGCTAAGATCTGGAACCCACCCAGAGTGGCTGACCCAAGGCCGTACAGTCCTCATCATGAAGGACCCGCAGAAGGGCCCAGTACCATCCAACTACCGGCCTATAACCTGCCTGAGCACAACATGGAAGCTCCTGTCAGGCATCATAGCGGCTAAGATGAGTAGGCACATGGATCAATACATGAGTAGAGCACAGAAAGGAATTGGCAACAACACCAGAGGAGCCAAACACCAGCTACTGGTTGACAGGGCAGTCACCCAGGACTGTAAGACCAGAAGTACCAACCTGTGCACTGCCTGGATTGACTACAAGAAGGCCTATGACTCGATGCCACACGCATGGATACTGGAGTGCCTAGACCTGTATAAGATCAACAGGACACTTAGAGCCTTCATCAAGAACTCAGATGGGGCTGTGGAAGACAACTCTGGAAGCCAACTCAAAGTCAATTGCAGATGTGAGCATCAAATGTGGTATATACCAAGGAGATGCACTGTCCCCCCTGCTGTTCTGCATAGGCCTGAACCCCCTCAGCCAGATCATCACCAAGAGTGGCTTTGGATACCGATTCCGAAGTGGGACAACAATCAGCCACCTCCTCTACATGGATGACATCAAGCTGTATGCCAAGAATGAGCGTGACATTGACTCCCTGATTCACCTCACCAGGATATACAGCAATGACATTGGGATGTCATTCGGACTGGACAAGTGTGGACGGATGGTGTGCAGAAGAGGGAAGATGATCGCCACTGAAGGGGTTGAACTACCTGAAGGCAACATAGCAGATGTTCAGGACAGCTACAAATACCTAGGGATCCCACAGGCAAATGGCAATCATGAGGAGGCAGCACGGAGATCAGCCACAGCCAAATACCTTCAGAGGGTGAGGCAGGTCCTGAAGAGTCAGCTGAATGGCAAGAACAAGATCCAGGCAATAAACACCTACGCCCTGCCAGTGATCAGATACCCTGCTGGTATAATATCCTGGCCACTGGAAGAAATAGAAGCCACTGATATCAAGACAAGGAAGCTCCTTACGATGCATGGAGGGTTTCACCCTAAGTCCAGCGTCCTGAGGCTATACGCTAAGCGGAAGACAGGGGGCCGCGGACTAGTGAGCGTCAGAGCCACTATCCAGGAGGAAACGGCAAGCCTCTGGGAGTACATCAGGAAGATGGCGCCCAATGATGACCTGCTGGCTGAATGCCTCACCAGCAGAAGCCCAGTAAGGAGGAACCAGAAGGGCTGGCATGGACAGACAAGCCCCTGCATGGCATGTACCATCGACAGCTTGAGGAAGTGGCTGACATAGCGAAAACATACCAGTGGCTGGAAAAGGCTGGACTGAAAGACAGCACAGAGGCACTGATCATGGCTGCACAAGAGCAAGCCTTGAACACAAGGTCAATAGAGGCCGGGATCTACCACATCAGACAAGACCCCAGGTGCAGGCTGTGCAAAGATGCCCCTGAGACAATCCAGCACATAACAGCGGGGTGTAAGATGCTGGCAGGGAAGGCATACATGGAGCGTCATAACCAGGTGGCTAGCATCGTGCACAGGAACATCTGTACTGAGTATGGGCTGGAGGTCCAGGGATCAAGGTGGAAGACACCTCCAAAGGTGATCCAGAATGACCGAGCCAAGATCCTGTGGGACTTCCAGTTCCAGACAGACAAGCTGGTGATGGCAAACCAACCGGACATAGTGGTGGTAGACAAAGAACAGAAGACAGTCACAGTGGTGGATGTAGCGATCCCAAGTGACAGCAACATCAGGAAGAAAGAGCACGAGAAGCTGGAGAAATACCAGGGTCTCAAGGAGGAGTTGGAGAAGATGTGGGGTGTAAAGGCAAAAGTGGTCCCAGTAGTGATCGGGGCACTCGGAGCAGTAACCCCAAAGCTGGGAGAATGGCTCCAGCAGATACCAGGAAGAACATCTGAGATCTCTGTCCAGAAGAGCGCACTCCTGGGAACAGCTAAGATCCTGCGCAGAACCCTCAAGCTCCCAGGCCTCTGGTAGAGGGACCCGAGCTTGAAGGAGGCACAATACCGCCCCAGGTGGGGGGAGAAGGGGATTTTTTTTTTATTGATCACATTCTAGAACCTGCGCACTTACAAGTTGCAGCAAAGTCTGGTAGCTCTCAAAATCTTTGTTATTTTTGTCGCTTTTTATCGGATTTTTTTTACATCTACTGATGGATATTTCTGTGGAGAGAAGAGTTTATTCAAAAGAAGAGCTTTTTTCATTGAAATGGAGCAAATCTGGAGTATATTACCCTATTCCAGCTGAGATAAGGAGGAGCTTTCGTGGTTGCCGTGCTGGTGCAAAGTTAAAGGCAAGGAAATGGAGATACAAGCCCGTTCTGCCATCTGTCATCATGGGGAATGTCAACTCTCTGCCCAACAAAAGTGAGGAGCTGGAGATATTGGTTAAGACTCAGAAAGTGTACCGTGAGTGCAGCCTGATGTGTTTTACTGAGACCTGGTTGAATAATAACATCTCGGATTCCATTGTGGATATACCTGGCTTCACTCTCATACGGTCAGACAGAGATGCAAAGGCTAGTGGCAAGAAAAAAGGAGGAGGACTGGCCTTATTTGTGAACCAGAGATGGTGTAATCCTGCACATATTGCTGTCAAGGAGAAGATATGCTGTCCAGATATTGAATTATTGGCAGTTGGAATGCGGCCATATTATGTACCGAGAATTTGGTCATATAATAACAATACTTGCGTACATTTCTCCCAAGGCAACGGCTGATGTTCCATGTGAAATTCTGCATGAAATTGTTGCTAGGATACAGACTAAACACCCTGAGGCACTTATAATAATATCTGGAGACTTCAACCATGTTACCCTCTCCTCCCACCTGACTGGATTTACATAATTTGTTAATTGTGCTACAAGAGAAAACAAAACCCTTGATCTGCTGTATGCCAATGTCAAAGAAGCTTACAGAGATACTGCCTTACCACCACTGGGCAGGTCAGATCACAACTTGGTTCTTCTGCAGACCTGTTACAAACCCTGTGTGCAAAGGGAACCTACAACTACACTCACTGTAAGGAAATGGACACCTGAGGCTAGTGAGGCTCTAAAGGACTGCTTTGAACGCACTGATTGGGATGTGCTTCTGGAAACAGATGAGAACAGTATGGACATTGATAGACAGGCTGATTGTTTCACTGAGTACATCAACTTCTGTAGAGACACAGTCATACCTACAAAGACTGTACGCTGTTTCCCCAATAACAAACCCTGGATCACAAGTGACATAAAGGCAATCCTCAATCAGAAAAAGGAAGCTTTTAGAGAGGGTGACAAAGAACGGCTCAAACAGGTGCAACATGAGCTGAAGAAGAGATTGACGATGGCAAAGGTGGAATACAAAAAGAAGATAGAGAAGAATTTACATCATAACAACATCCGTGAGGTGTGGAGAGAAATAAATACCATCTCTGGCTACAACAAAAAGAAAAGACAGCCAATCGTGGGTGATGTGGAAAGAGCTGATGAACTCAATCAGTTCTTCAACAGGTTTGACACTGAGGTCACATCCCATTCCACTGCCGCTCCTCCTCCTCCTCCTCCTCTTCAACATGTGGGCATCTCCACCATGGCTCCTCTTCAACAACATCTGGGCATCTCCATCATGGCTCCTCCTCCTCCTCCCCTCCTTCTCCACAAGTGTGTTCCTCCACCATGCCTCCTCTTCAACAACATCCGGGCATCTCCATCATGGCTCCTCCTCCTCCTCCACCACAAGTGTGTTCCTCCACCATGGCTCCTCTTCAACAACATCTGGGCATCTCCACCATGGCTCCTCCTCCTCCTCCTCCACAAGTGTGTTCCTCCACCATGCCTCCTCTTCAACAACATCTGGGCATTCCCATCATGGCTCCTCCTCCTCCTTCTCCTCCACAAGTGTGTTCCTCCACCATGGCTCCTCTTCAACAACATCTGGGCATCTCCATCATGACTCCGCCTCCACCTCTTCCTCCACATGGGTACATTTTCCACGACTGCAGCTACTCCTCTTCACACACCTGTTCCTCCACCCTTGTTTGTCACTGAGACAGGGGTGAGGTTGGAGCTCGGGAGACTTTGCTCTGGGAAGGCAGCTGGCCCAGATGGTGTGTGTCCAAGGCTGCTTAAAGACTGTGCTGCCCAACTGTGCCAACCTCTTCACAAAATCTTCAACCTGAGTCTACAGCTGGGGCGGGTGCCAGCTCTGTGGAAAACATCTTGTATTGTCCCGGTACCAAAAAGAAAATGTCCAGCTGAACTAAATGACTACAGACCGGTGGCCCTTACTTCACACATCATGAAAACCCTGGAGCGGCTGATTCTACGTCTTCTGAGGCCTGAGGTCAAAGACAAACTTGATCCCCTGCAGTTTGCCTACAAAGAACACATTGGAGTGAATGATGCAGTACTCTACATGCTCCACCGCTCCCTCTCTCATTTGGAAGAATCTTGCGCTTATGTAAGAATGATGTTTTTTGACTTTTCAAGCGCATTTAATACCATCCAACCCAACATACTCAAAAACAAGCTCATAGAGATGGGAGTGGTTTCTTCCTTTGTCTCCTGGATCACGGATTACCTGACAGAAAGGCCACAGTTTGTCAGGTTGGGGAACTGTTTTTCTGGGACATTAATGAGCAGCACAGGGGCTCCACAAGGGACTGTCCTGGCTCCATTCCTGTTCACATTGTATACAGCAGACTTTAAATATAACTCTGAGTCCTGCCACATCCAGAAATACTCAGATGACACTGCTATTGTAGCTTGTATAAGGAATGGACAGGAATCTGAATATAGGGATTTGATAAAATCCTTCAGTGACTGGAGTCATAAAAACTGCCTCATACTAAACACCTCAAAGACAAAGGAAATGGTCATTGATTTCCGTAGATCCAAGCCCCCTCTTCAGCCTGTGAATGTTAAGGTATGGTGTAAGGTCACTAAAACTACAAAGGTGGTGGACCCAAAAATGCAGACTGGAGCACTGGAGCGAGTTCAAATGATAATTTTAATACTAAAACAAGAGGTAACAAAAAACACCGGCTTACATGAACAAAGGGATCCAAATGAAAACCAGCCAGGCAGGAGTCCAAAACCAAAAAAACACCAAAAACGGAAAAATAAATCCAACAGGAAAAACAAGAAATCCAAACGGAAAGGGAACACGCAGGGAGCAAAGCAGGCAGACAGAAACACCAAAAACAACTCGACGAACTGACCAAGACAAAGAGACACACAGGGACTAAATACACAGGGAGGTAATCAAACGCAGGTGGGTAGACAACAACAGGTGAAGAAAATCAATGATCAAAAAAGGGCGGGAAAAGAACAAAGACAGGAAGTAAAGATGACAGACACAAGGGAAGCTCAAAACTACAAAACAAAACAGGAAGTAAAGACAAGACACACGGAGGACCAAGACTACAGAATAAAACACGAAGTGACTAAGAAAACACAAACCAAGACAGCAAAAGACAGAACAACAAAGACACACAAGGAAAAAATGCTACAAAATAACCAACAAAAACTCCAAACTATAACAGTGAACACTTGTGGAGTGGACATCGAGGTGGTAACAAACTATAAATATCTTGGTGTACACCTGGATAACAAGCTGGACTGGTCCCTTAACACAGATGCATTCTACAAAAAGGGGCAGAGCCGCCTCTTGTTCCTAAGGAAGCTCAGATCTCTAAACATCTGCAGTAAGATGCTGCAGATGTTTTATCAGTCTATTGTGGCAAGTGTTTTATTTTATGCTGCAGTCTGCTGGGGAGGAAGTTTGGGAAAAAAGCAAGCAAGGAGGCTGGATAAGCTTGTGAAAAAGGCTGGCTCTGTGATCGGAGTAAGGATGGACTCTCTGGAGGAAGTTGTGGAGAGAGACACAATGAGGACGGTGGAGGCCATCCTAAACAACATGGATCATCCACTGCATAACACCTTGATGGACCAAAGAAATAATGGTGGTGGAAGGCTTCTCTCTCTTCGTTGTAGGACAGAGAGATACAGAAGATCTTTCATACCAACTGCCATCAGACTCTATAATTCTTATACCAATAGATGAGACTACAGACAAATGAATTTCCCCTTGGGGATCAATAAAGTATTTCGTATTTCGTATATATATATATATATATATATATATATATACACACACATATATATACTATATATATATATATATATATATATTATATACATATATATATGTGTGTGTGTGTATATATATATATATATATATATATATACATATATATATATATGGTAAATGCACTCCATGAATGACTGGCAGCACAGGTGAACCAGTTGCTAAGATCGGGAACCCACCCAGAGTGGCTGACCCAAGGCCATACACTCCTCATCATGAAGGACCCACAGAAGGGCCCGGTACCCTCCAACTTCCGGCCTATAATGTGCCTGAGTACAACATGGAAGCTCATGTCAGGCATCATAGCAGCTAAGATGAGTAGGCACATGGATCAATACATGAGTAGAGCGCAGAAAGGAATTGGCAACAACACCAGAGGAGCCAAACACCAGCTACTGGTTGACAGGGCAATCATCCAGGACTGTAAGATCAGAAGTACCAACCTGTGCACTGCCTGGATTGACTACAAGAAGGCCTATGACTCGATGCCACACACATGGATACTGGAGTGCCTAGACCTGTAAAAGATCGACAGGACACTTAGAGCCTTCATCAAGAACTTGGCATTGTGGAAGACAACTCTGAAAGCCAACTCACAGCTAATTGCAGATGTGAGCATCAAATGTGATATATACCAAGGAAATGCACTGTCCCCCCTGCTGTTTTGCATAGGCCTGAACCCCCTCAGCCAGATCATCACCAAGAGTGGCTTTGGATACCGATTCCAAAGTGGAACAACAATCAGCCACCTCCTGTACATGGATGACATCAAGCTGTATGCCAAGAATGAGCGTGACATTGACTCCCTGATTCACCTCACCAGGATATACAGCAATGACATCAGGATGTCATTTGGACTCGATAAGTGTGGACAGATGGTGTGCAGAAGAGGGAAGATGATCACCACTGAAGGGGTTGAACTGCCTGAAGGCAACATAGCAGATGCTCAGGACAGCTACAAATACCTGAGGATCCCACAGGCAAATGGCAATCATGAGGAGGCAGCACGGAGATCAGCCACAGCCAAATATCTTCAGAGCGTGAGACAGGTCCTGAAGAGTCAGCTAAGTGGCAAGAACAAGATCCAGGCAATAAACACCTACGCCCTGCCAGTGATCAGATATCCTGCTGGCATAATATCCTTGCCACTGGAAGAAATGGAAGCCACTGACATCAAAACAAGGAAGCTCCTTACGATGCATGGAGGGATTCATCCTAAGTCCAGCATCCTGAGGCTATGCACTAAGCGGATAACAGGAGGCTGCGGACTAGTGAGCATCAGAGCCACTATCCAGGAGGAAACAGCAAGCCTCTCTAACCTTAAAGGTGTATCAACCAAGTAAGCACCAGGACTGATAATTCTGCAACGCAAAGAAAGAAGTGGCTGACCTCCCTCCTCTCGGCAACCGGAATAGCATAACTAAGACAGACCTTTACCTTCCATCTTGGATTACACCTAAGCAATCATTCTTTCCCTAAGAACTGGAACTGGTAATGTACTGGGCACAACATAGTAACAGTGTACATGACTAAGCACAGAACTTAGCTTTGGAAAAGTACTTGTACTTATCATTGCTGACTGAGGTATTGATAAAGTGTAAGTTCATGGTTGTTATATAGTACAACTGAGAGAGGTTAGTTATGCTACACACAGACACAGAGGTCTTGCAGGCAACTAACCATCCTTTTTGCTAACTGGGCATCATTACACTACGTGAACAGAAGACACGCCTATTGTCTTTTGTTTAAACCACCTGGCCCTCACCACATGGTCATTGGGTTAGCCATCTTTGCTTTCACACCTCCACTCTCTCTCCCCCTCACTCACACACATTCTTAGTTGTGTTTTGTGTGTTGTGTTTTGTTTTGCTTTGCAAATAGCGTAAATAAATGCTTTTGTGAATGAACCTTCTGGTCTGATGAATGTTGAATGAATGGTTTGATGAATTGAACTGTTGCTAATCTTTTCTATGTAAAACTCCTTATCCTTTATTAATCTAATTACTAATCCGAGCATCAAATTGATAGTTTAGTATATCTTGAGATTTTATTAATTAGCCATTGTTTCTCCTCTTTTGAAGGGTGGTGCCCCGGAGGAGGATTTGATGAAAATTAAATCCTATATTGATTATTATTGATAGCTAAAAAATAATAAAACCCAACATTTTATGGAGCTCCCTTTGTGAAGTACAATAAAGCAGAACATTTTTGGAGCCCCATGTTTAAGACAGCAGGCCCAAAATTTTTGGTGCCCCGGAGTGAGATACAACATTAGTAAAGTGTGAAATAGGCACGGGAAGACTGGGAGTTACCAGAGCTCTAAGTTGAGATACAAGATTTGGCTTCAAAGTGGCACCAGGCTGTACCGGGAGTGTGGAGCCAATAAATGATTTTTTGAATGC
The DNA here is from genome assembly GCA_034769285.1 of Lutjanus argentimaculatus. NCBI lineage: Eukaryota > Metazoa > Chordata > Actinopteri > Lutjaniformes > Lutjanidae > Lutjanus > Lutjanus argentimaculatus. Next base: position 482,124 of record JAWZSL010000102.1, on the reverse strand, counting down.
TTGTGGCCTAGTAGTAGTAGCAAAGATTTGGTAGAGCTAGGCCATGCAGTAATTTAGGCCTTTGTAGCAGTTCTAATTGTATTCTAGGGTTCTTACTTTTACATATGAATGAACTGAAAGCTTTATCATAGATTTGAAACAGAGGAAATTTGGGGAGCACATTCATTTTAATACAGTTAACTTTTCCTGCCAAGGACAAGTTAAGTGTTTTCCATTTCTTCAGATGCTGATTTAACTTAACCATTTCTAGACATTTGGAATGGTAAGCCATTGTCCTGTATTTGACGAGCCAGGCCATTAATGGGGTAACATTCACTTTTACTTGAGTCTAGTTTAAACCCAGAAAATGTGCCAAATCTCTTCAAAAAATGAATATGAGGAACACTTAAAATAGGGTCCAATACATACATTAATAAATCATCATATGTACCGATAATCTATACTCTTCCCTCCTTCTTTGAATTCCACTAATTGATGGCAATGATTTGAATGTGATGAATAAGGAGTCTATGACTGCGGCAAATAGCAGTGGACTGATTGGGTATCGCTGACGGGTCCCCCTGGTAGCTGGTAGCTAATACCATGATTGCTTACCACACAGTGGTGCTGGGTGAGGTGTATAAAAGTTTTATCCATGAAATAAAATTAGGACCATACGCATTTTTTTTAAACATGTAAATAAATATCCCCATTCAACCCTATCAAAAGCTTTCTCTGTTTCAGTGAGATAAACCAGGCGTCTTACTATTTTGCATTGCCGGTATTGCATTAATGATTGCTGTATGTTTTGGCAGGAGTTCAGTCTCAGTCCTATGCATTGTATTTATAGAAGGAGTCAAGATTTTTGCATAGTGTTCCATATCAGTACTGACATTTGTCATTTCTGATGTAGATTTGAGTAAAACAAGGTAAACGTTTCATTAATATCTCCTGGATCAATACTTAATTCACCATTTGCTGTCCTTATTTGCAGAATTTGTTGACCAAATGAGCGGCACTTAAGTTGGTGTGCTAAAAGATGGCCACCTTTGTTGCCATGTTCTTAGACATATCCCCGCGATTTTAACAGGAGTCGTTCAGTCAGTTGATAACAAATTATACTGTGTTTGAAGGTCCAGCCTCCTTTTATTGAGCTCAGGGGAAGGGGAGACAGAGTACTGAGCATTCACCATATTTATTGATTTAATAAGCTGTTTTTGTTTAATTCTTTTGCATTTTGTTAATTTTGGCAGAATATGAAATAATCTCACCTCTGATTACAACTCTTAGGGTTTCCCAGAGAAGTGAAAGGGAAACATTATCTATTTTATTGGATTCTGTGGAGTCCTACATTTTTTAGGATATCAATTTAAAAAAAAAACAAAAAAAAAACATTATCAGCCAGTACCTTTTTGTCTCATTTCCATGGAGGGCTTTCCAGTTTGTTAAGAGGAAATGTAAGATTTACTAACACTGGGGCATGATCTGATTCAATAATAGTTAAATATTATATTGTGACAAAGGGGAGTAGGGTTTTGTCAATAAACAAGTAAACTATTCTGCTATATGAATGATGTACTGGGGAGAAGAAGTAAAAGGACATACTTTGTGAAAATAAAACATGCCAGGGGTCAACACTTCCTATTTGATACATAAAGACTGAAAGTAACTAGGCAATTTTTGAAGGGTTTGTAGACTTAGGATTTGAATACTCAAGTATTTATTTAGTACTATTTGAGGTATTGACCTGAGGAATGATGGTGATTCTGGAGCGCAGATCATGAAGGCCGATCTGAGCAATGTTGATCCCATCAAGGAGGATTTGTCCCTTCGCTGCTTCAAGAATACGGAAAATTCCCAAAGCTAGAGATGACTTCCCAGCTCCTGTCCTTCCAACAATCCCCACCTGAAAATTTATCATTTGAATCAATAATCAATAAATATTCAGATAAGAGATTCGTTACACACAATTGATTCATAAATCTATTACTGGCAACAGTAAAGGTTTTTAACTTCTTCTAACTTTTTACTAACCTTGTGATGAATAATAAAGTTTGTCATTGCTGACCTTTTCTCTACCCTGGATGTCAATGTTGATGTTGTTTAGAGCCCACTCCAGACCTTTACGGTACTGCAATCCATAGTCTTTGAACTGGATGTGTCCTGTGGTCGGCCAGGCTGCTGGCAGCAAACTGTCCTCAAGGGTCCATGCTCCCTGGGAAGGCACATCAGGTCAGGAGGGTTGGATGATCAACAGCAACAGCTCCATAATCAAAGTTCAGTAACATCATCATCTCAGTAAGAAAACTAAAAACTAAGAACACTCAAGGAGGATACAAAATAAATAGTAAAACATATCTACAATTTGAGTTTCAGCAAACACTTTGTTAAAAGCTTCAGGCCCACAAGACCCACTGATTTTTTTCCATATAAACCAGGTTCTGTTTCACAGCACAGACCTCTTTGGGTGTGTTGTCATACTCTTTGACTCTCTCCACTGACACAATGTTGTTCTCCACATCAGTCCAGGACCGAACAATCCAGCTCAGGATTCCCGTCACCTGCAAAAGTACCAGTGACACCATCATTCATCTTTCAGGTGACAAAGAAGTCCTGTTTAACCCTGCACCGACCCGGGCCTTCAGTCAAGGCAATAGTACCTATGACTCAGTTCTATATTAAAACAAAGCAAAATAACACCAGGGAGACTCTGTTTTTCATTGCTCTCTTCTGGTCACAATTGTCCAGTCTGTCTTCCTATTTTGACAGATTTTCATACTACAGTTTCCTTTTCATTACCACAACCTGTTTCTAGCAGTGACTAGTGCTTTACAACATAAATGCTTTATTTATATAGCTGCATGTGATGCACAAGAAACCATTGAATTCTCCTAAATACATCCATGCTTGGTGTCTATGATGGCGCCGCGAGAGTGGCAGCTAGTTGCAGAAGCTCCAACTCCGTTCTGTTCGTTAGGTGTGTTTTTTGTGTTTTTCGTCCTCTTTTTCATCACCAATCCCACTCGTTCACGTTCAACTATGGATGTGCAACTGGTGAGATTAGTTTTATGCCTTTTACTTACTTTTGGACTGTTCAAAAGTACACTTGGTGATCCATTCAGCCACGGCTCCATTGTTTACACTCGCGATCAGTTGTTGGCGCTGTGCCACACTCGCGTGCTCCCCAGTGAGAGACCGGTGATCCACGAGGAGTTGAAGAGAAGGAGGCAGGGGTGCAGAGCTGGAGCAAAGCGCCGGGAGCGGAAAAGACGGTACAAACCAGCTATACCGTCTGTTATTATGGGGAATGTACGATCGCTCCCTAATAAGATGGAAGAGCTCACGGCACTGTCCAGGCTGCAGAGGGAGTACTGGGAGTGTAGCATGATGTGCTTCACGGAGACTTGGCTGAATGAACTCACTCCAGATTCACACGTAACTCTGGACGGATTTCAGCTGTGGAGAGCGGACAGGAGAGCAAAGGAGACGGGTAAGAGGAAGGGAGGGGGGATAGCAATGTTTGTGAATGAGAGATGGTGCAACCCGAGGCACACTAGTGTTAAAGAGCAGCGCTGTACCAGGAACATCGAGCTGCTAGCTGTTAGCATTCAGCCATATTACCTCCCGAGGGAGTTCTCGCACGTCATCGCGATAGCAGTGTACATCCCGCCATCGGCTGATGCTGCAGCAGCCTGCAAGCTCTTACATGCTGTTGTGTCTCAGCTGCAAACATCGCACCCCCAGTCCCTCCTCCTCATCTCTGGTGACTTCAACCATGCTCCTCTGTCCTCCACTCTCCCCACATTTACCCAGTATGTTGACTGCCATACCAGAGACAATAAAACACTGGACCTACTGTATGCAACATTAAGGATGCATACAGCTCATCACCCCTCCCCCCACTAGGCCGCTCAGACCACAACCTAGTTCATCTGTCCCCTGCATACATACCTATGGTGAGCAAACAACCTCCCAGCATTACGTATGTGAGAAAATGGTCTGAGGAGACCAGCATGGCACTGAGGGACTGTTTTGAAACAACTGACTGGAAAGTGCTGTGCAGTGCACACGGAGAGGACATCGACAGTCTGACTCACTGCATCACGGATTATATAAACTTCTGTGTGGAGAACTGACGACCAGGAAGGTACGGTGCTTCTCCAACAACAAGCCATGGGTGACCCCTGAACTGAAAACCCTGCTGAATGAGAAGAAGAGGGCTTTTAGGTCGGGGGACAAAGAGGAGTTGAGGAGGGTCCAAAAGCAACTGAGAAGAGAGATAAGAAGGGGCAAAGACAGCTACAGGAGGAAGCTGGAGGAGCGCCTTCAACAATACAACGTACGTGAGGTGTGGAGAGGTGTGAACACAATCTCTGGTTGTAACAAAGACAGCAGGAGGGGCTCCGAGTCTGGTGACCAGGGGTGGGCAAATGAACTCAATCTGTTTTTCTACAGGTTTGATTCTGTTCCCACTCCCTCCCCCACCCACTGCAGCAACGACCTAGGACCTCCTCACCCTCTCTGGCACTCCCCCCTCCCCCCTCCCAGAACATTGGGGGTCTCACCTGCACCCTCCCCACACCTTTTGACCCCCCTCCACTCCACTCCCCCCTCTCCCCATCTTCCCTCAGCTGGAGTCACCCCCCACCCCCTGCTCCAGCCTCTCCAGCCTCTCCATAACAGCTGACCAGGTGAGGAGGGAGCTCACAAAGATCAAGGCAAGAAAGGCTACAGTCCAGATAGTATCAGCTCCAGACTGCTGAGGGACTGTGCAGTTCAGCTCTGTGAGGTAGTTCTGCACATCTTCAACCTCTCAGTCTGGAGAGAGTTCCTGTCCTGTGGAAGACTTCCTGTGTGGTTCCAGTACCAAAGACTGCGCGCCCCAGGGAGCCCTACCACTTCAGACCTGTAGCCTTGACCTCCCACCTGATGAAGACCATGGAGAGGATCATACTCAACCCCCTGGTGAGAGCAGAACTGGACTCCCTGCAGTTTGCTTATCAGCCAGGCATTGGGGTGGATGACGCAGTCATCTACCTGCTGCACCAATCACTGTCTCACCTGGAGAACACCGGTAGCACTGTGAGAGTCATGTTCTTTGACTTCTCTAGTGCTTTCAACACAATACAGCCATCACTGCTCAGGGGGAAGCTGGAAGGAGCTGGAGTCGACCACCACCTGACTGCATGGACCATCAACTACCTCACCAGCAGACCACAGTATGTGAGGCTTCATGACTGTGTGTCTGATGTGGTAGTCTGCAGCACAGGGGCCCCCCAGGGGACAGTCCTCACCCCCTTCCTCTTTACCCTGTACACATCGGACTTCAGACACAATACGGACAGCTGCCACCTCCAGAAGTTCTCTGATGACACTGCTATCATTGGATGTGTGTCAGAAGGAACGAACTGGAGTACAGGAGGGTCATCACTGACTTTGTTGAATGGTGTGGGGTCAACTACCTCCACATCAACGCCAGCAAGACAAAGGAGTTAGTGGTGGACTTTCGTAGGAACACACCCCAGACTACCCCAGTGAACATCTAGGGTTTGGACATTGAGGTCGTGGGAGAGTACAAATACCTGGGTGTTCACCTCAACAATAAACTGGACTGGTCCACTAACACCAATGCCCTGTACAAGAAGGGCCGAAGTCGTCTTCACCTGCTGAGGAGACTGAGGTCCTTTGGAGTGTGCAGGACACTGCTAAGAACTTTCTACGATACTGTGGTAGCGTCTGCCATCCTCTACGCAGTGGTCTGCTGGGGCTGTGGAAGCACTGAGAGGGACAGGAAAAGACTGAACAAGTTGGTCAGGAGGGCCAGCTCTGTCCTGGACTGTCCCCTGGAGACCATCGAGGAGGTGGGTGAAAGGAGGATGTTAACCAAGCTGACATCTATCATGGACAACACCTCTCACCCCCTGCGTGAGACTGTACGAGCACTGAGCAGCTCATTCAGCAGCAGGCTGCTGCACCCACGGAGCAAGAGGGAGCGCTACCGCAGGTCCTTCATCCCATCAGCTGTCAGACTCTTTAACATCAACACCAGCATGACCTAATGCAGCACTGTTTAGTCTGCTGCATAACTCATCCACTTCCCTACTTCCCTCCCTCGTGCAATAATTGTATGTTTACTCTGTTAAATGTTTTTGCTGCTAATATTCTGTGCAATTCAACATACCCTCCTCTGTGCAATCTGCCTCTACAAGGCAACACAGTTTACATCTTTTTCTTATATTTAACACTACACACCATGTGTGTATTCTGACTGTACGTGCAATTATCCTGTGCAGCTATTAGTATACGCCTATGTATACGCTTAGATATCCACATATCCCTATTTTTTTCTTTCCATATATGTACAAGTGAAAGGTGTCTATATTGTAAATAGTCTTGTGTGTACAGCCCTGTACTTAGTAAATTACATTTAATATTCTTTAGATTTTATATTTTAAAACTGATAGGTATATGCATATTTTCTATTTTTTATCTTACTTTATTGCCACTTTCTTACTTGAGCTGCTGACAAGTGAATATCCCCGGTGTGGGATCAATAAAGTTCATCTTATCTTATCTTATCTTATCTTATGCTTGTATCTCATCCTCTTCAGTGTGAGTGAGAGACAGAGAGAGAATGGAGATGGAGAGTACTAAGAGAAAGAAATAATTAAGCAAAAATAAAGCAAATTTCAAATGTCTTGGAAATAATTCCTGTCTCCCATGGAAAATTTTAAAGGGGCACATTTTGTCTAGGCAGTGCCTAGAAAACTGACATACCCTTCATATGTAATGTTAAAAAAACCTGCACTGAGCTGTACAGACATTCTGGATTGAATGTAAATGGGAAAACCATCTCCCTCTGCATTTTATCCTTTCCTAGTTAAAAGACAGTTGAGCTAACAGAGGTAAAAACACTTTTGTGAACCTGCAGGGAATGTGACACTGCCAATCCCACGACGCCTGGGCTGAGTTCATCCCGTCCTCGTACCGACAGGATGGCTGCAGCCAAAACCAACAGATTCCCCAAAAACTCCAGATTCACCGCCAGCCATCTGCCAGAAACAAATTTATACTGAATACTGAATACAGGAATATGTACAACTAAACTGTCTTATCATTGTATGCCTGTGCTTGCCAGTCAAGAAGCAATTTATATCCATGTGAAAATTTTGGAGAAATTGAATAAAAGATATATAAAGTATATTTTTTTGGAAAAATGGAATTTGTAACTGCATAGGCATTTATAGGCAATTTCCCTGCTGTTTTCATAAAGGGCTGCTAGAGACCTGAATATTATCACAGTGAAGTTGACCTTTGATCTTTTTGGATATAAAGTGTCATCACCTCATTATTGTAACCCATTAGACAAGTGAATTATGTCATAATGAATTCTGCAGTTATGGCTGTTTTGTGAGGTCACAGTGACCTCAACCTTTGACCTCCAAAATGTATTCATCCATCCACGTGGATGTTTGTACCAAATTTCAAGGAATTCCGTCCTGGTGTTCCTGAGTAATCGCTTTCACAAGAATGGGACAGACATGAGGTCACAGTGACCTTGACCTTTGACTTCCAAAAGTTAATTAGTTCATTTTTAGTCCAAGTGGACATTTGAGCCAAGTTGAAAGAAATTTCACCAAGGTAAAGCGTAATATCATGTTCACAAGAATGGGGTGGATGTACGTGCGGATGGACAGACAAACAGACAACCCAAAAATATAATGCCTCTGACCACAACTGTCACTGGTACGGGGGCATAATAAAAATATGATAACAATACTGTCAAACATGACAGTAAATTCTTGCTACTGTTCAGGAGAAACCATTTGACAGCCTGTGATAAATATACTTTGCATCTTTACAACAGATGCAATATTTACACTGTCAAAAAACTGTAGGAAAAAAATGTCACCAGCAATATCTTCAGAATACTATCAAACATCAGAAATCTCTAAAATATGTAACTGTAATTTGTTTGAAGTATTTTGAATGAACCTGGTGGCAACGAAACGTGGGAAATAAGCTTCCTGGTTGTTGTCAATGCGGTGGTAGGCCTGCAGAACGAAGCGTTGCTGTTCGCCAAAGGCTCTGATGACACTAGCACCCTGCACAGTCTCGTTGAAGTGGCTGTAGATTGGTGAGCGACTGACTGCCTCCAGTCGACGCAGTTGACATGACGATGCAACGTAAAAATTCTGGGGATCAGAACAATAGACAGTAACAGTAAGAGGTAAGAGGCTTCAGCTAAACCTCAGAGATGTCCAGACAATGTCCGGGCAAAACTTTTACCTGTATGAAGATGTAGACACAAGTAAGGGGCAGGAGCACCAGACCTGTGAAGGGTGTGGCCAGCAACAAAATGATGCAGACCTCTAGCAGTTTGAATAGGTAGCCCAGCATCATTTTCAGCCCATCAGGAATCATGCAGTCAATGGCATCAATCTCTTTGGAGAAACGATTTAGGAGGTTTCCGCTGGGTGTCACCTCAAAGAACGACATGGGCGAGTGCATTACACTGTGAAGAAGATCGGCGTGAAGGTGACGTGATGCTACAATCCACCCAGAGCAATGGCAAGTGTTGTCCCAAACATGGCCATCCCTGAAATACAGACAGTCAGAGATCACTCACTGACAGATTACTAGCAGTGACAAACATAAAATTTGTATTTACCTGAGTAAAGCTTTAATGTCCTTCAATAATAATTTACAGATGTTGTCACTTGAATATACAGCAACTGACCCTGAGGTGTCACATGGGTCTGAGCTTCCTGCACATGATCAAAGCCTGAAAAAAACTTCTTAAGCCTCAAATCAGAAAACTGAAAGAACAGGAAACTTTACAGCTTTGTTGCTTTGAGAAACCAGGAAACTAACTGGATTAAACAGCTGCCAGAATAAAAGGTCTCCCCCACATCCAACCTCACAGAACTAAACAAACAGGCCATTTCATGCATTGTGTAACCCACATTAAAACATGATGTGAATAAATGTAAATAGTTAATTAAAATGCAACAAGTTTCTAAAATGCATAAACAGTCCTTTAAAATACATAAATAAATGATTAAAATGCATAAATATCCATGATCTGTATTAGTTGCTCTGGGAAGCCATTACAAGAGGCAATGGTCACAGCTCCAATTCTGAAGGAGGACCGGAGAAATGAATGGGGGAAAAAAAACAAACAAAGAGAGCATGTGGCGGAAGTACTTGTGGAACCAGAAGTAATACAGGCATGATGGCGAGGGTCATAGTGGAGGGTGGAGGCAGTGAATTCAGAATATCTGAGGAAATCGAAGGAAGTGAGCACGAACATGGCTTCTAAGGTTTAGCCAACGTCGGGGCTGTTAACTGGAGTGGGTGGTTTGGATGTAAACGACAGTACGTCTGAAATAAGAGAAAGGTGCCGAGGACTTTGAGGTGACTCCTGATGTTTGAGTCCTCTGGGAAGTGAGGTTAACTGTGGATGGGTAGAGGCTTTGCCTGGATGGCCAATTATGAATCTTGAGAAGTAGCTAATGCCGCTAAGGTAAACTTTATGGTATGCATTTTGGTGCCATGATAGAACAGGGGTGAGTACTGAAAGAAGTCAAGGTGATGGGATCGAACGATGGAAAGGTTGTAGTGTAATGGACCGATAGGATAACAGGATTGAGGGTGTTATGCTGTTGACGATAGCGTTCTGGGACTCGACGAACAGAGGTATTGGGGCCGGATTTACAGGTTGAACGTCAGAACATGTCTACATATGGGGCCAAGCTCCAAATATCTGGAGTAGGAACCGAGACAGGGAGTCCACGATGGCATTGGAATGGCTGGGAACGTGAGCTGCACGAAAAATGTACTGGTGAGTAAAGGAGTGCCGAGTGAGGTGACACATGAATGGCGTGATGGATACGGAACTGGAACAATCATTGTTGATCGTGTCAACGACCGCAAGGTTGTCAGAGTATATAAGAATGGACTTGCAAGACCATTTGTGGCCCCACAAATGACAGGCAGATGATGCGACCTGGCCTTTGCTTGCAAGCTCCAAAGACCATACTGATGCGAACCATCTCCCATCGTAGAAGCCCCCAAAACCGACAGAGGGTGCGGCGTTGGTGTACAGATGGATGCCATGTGGGTGAGTCAAAGTGTTTGTCATAGAAGAAGGCGAGCTTGTTCTAGTTGGTGAGAAGGTAGAGCCAAAAACGGAGTCTAGCACGTCTTGGGCCATCCAAAAGGTGGAACTTGAGAGTGAGGGGACGGAGGGAACAATTGACAGCGAGTGGGAGATGAAGGCTCATGCTGCGAAAATGCGGCAGTATATTTCATTATTGGGCGTGCCCCAGTATGTATCCTTGTTTAACTGCTGGAGCCGGCCAGGCTGCTTTGTAGGCTAAATGAATCTGGTATTGACAGAACCCGTTAATACCGAAACGAAGAGCAAGATTTAGAATGATTGCAATGTAATCGTCGATTTCCTGCCGGCGGAAGGGAAACATCCCTTAAGGGGGAGGATGCGTAAGCAAACTCTGAGGGAGTAGGTTCTTGGAGCGAGGTTCTTGGAATGATTGGAACGTTTCCCTTTCGGATAACTGAAACCTTCGTGACCTTCAAGTAGTCGATCAGTGGGTGGTTGGTAGAGGGAGAGCATAATAAGTAAGCGAGGTCTATGTAATTACTGTCTATGATCTATTTGTGCGAGCTTGTGGGAACTGGAGAAGAACGGAAGACAAGTGTTCGGCTGACGGATGGGGGGATTAGCAGTTGACGGGGTGAATTTAACGGATGACTGCTGAGCTAGGATGTGTTAAGAGGGAAAACATGGTTAGGAAAGAATGGGAAATGCTACACGGTCTGTGGATGTAAGTCGCGCACTGGCATCCTGGTGCCAGAGCTGATGTGAGTTGGTGTGAGTGTTGGAGCTGGGAAATGGAAGATCCTGGCATCCCGATGCCAGCTCCACCCTGGTGCCAATTGCCAGTACTGAAGCTAGCTGCTGAGTTTGGTGGATATGGGCATTGGGGGCACTGGCATCCTGGTGCCTGGTGCCCCTACTGGAGCCGGCTGCTTGAGTTTGGTGGATGTAGACAGCTGGGGGCCTGGCATCCCGGTGCCAGAGGCTTCAGCTGACGTGAGCTGGTGTGAGTGTTGGAGTGGGGGAATGGAAGATCCTGGCATCCCGGTGCCAGGAGCTTTGACTAGGCCGGCTGTAGTTGGTGGATTGGGCAGCAGGGGGTGCTGGCGTCCTGGTGCTGAAGTCCCTATCTAAGCTGGCTGCTGAGTTTGGTGGATGTGGGCAGCAGGGTTGCTGGCATCCCGGTGCCAAATGCCCTACTGAAGCTGATTGTTGTGGTTGATGTGGGGGGGCATCCTGGTGCCGAAGTCGCTATCTAAGCCAGCTGCTGAGTTTGGTGGATGTGGGCAGCAGGGGTGCTGACATCCTGGTGCCAAATTCCCCTACTGAAGCTGACTGTTGTTTAGCTGGTGGCTGTGGGTGAACTGTCCCTTTAACAGTTGCTGCGACAGCGTGTGGTGGATGAGGCCTGTGGGGGCGCTGGCATCCTGGTGCGTGTTTCCCCTGCTGAGGCTGGTTGAAGTAGGTGCTGGAATGGTGAAGTCCCGGTGTCATTTACCGTGAATGAGGGCCACTGTGGTGAAACTCCTGATGAGAGGTGGAGGGCCATAGATTTTGGGAGTTGGTTGGTCTGTCGTAGATTAAATATGTAGAATGGCGATTAGATGTCCTGGTGTTCTTTATCCTGGTCAATGCAACCCATTTTTGTTGGCTTTCTTCTGTTTAGCTAGTGGATGTGGGTGAACTGTCCCTTTAAACAGGAACGCTGGCGTCAGTGTGACGGCGTGTGGATGGGGTATGTGTGATGACATCAGGTGGAAGTGAATCTGTGTTGAAGGAACGGCGGGCTGACATGAATGTGTTGAAAAGTTTGCCTTATTGTCGGTTCTATGGAAATAGATAGCGTCATCCTTCGGTGCCTTCTGCAGAGTGACTACGGACCAGTCTGTGATTTTGGGTGAAGTCTGGTTGTCGGGGGACTTCATCGGAGCATAGCGGCACTGCGAGCGGTGGCGTGTTGGGAGGCTGGAGTAATCATGGAGATGACGGGAGGCCGGAGTTGTTCTGGAAGGTGAAGGAGTTTGGGAGGTGTAACGATGGCCACGAACAGATCTCGGTTTTCCTCGTCCTCTCTTTTCCGACGAGGGAGGTGGGCTGGAAGATGCTGAAGTGTAGTAGTCTTGGACACGGAGAAGCAATGAGCCGGGCGGATGCGGACTATGGAAGAGACAGTGTGGCGGCTTGCTGGATTCGCCCACTTGCTAGAGAGCAGGATTGCTGATAACGGAGTCTCACGGACGGATGCGGCAGAGACGTTTTCGGCCTTGGCGGTTTCGACAGTCTCGGCTGCTGGCGTGGGCTGATGAAAACTTTGGAGGTAAACATCATGGTTATATTCGAATAGCTCTTCATCCGACGGGGATATCGAGATGGAATCCATCCTCAGGCGAGGTGAGTAAATGGACTAAGTGGGATAAATTGATGAATGAATGTAGTATTTTCTGAATGGTAGCGCGTCCGAATCGATGTTGTTTGGTTTCTACTCTGGTGCATAATACGAGAGCGGAAGAGGAGGAAAAGGTTAGGAGGAAAAGGTTAGGTGGGTATTTATGCCAGAAGAGGCGCGGTTGAGGTGTGGTCCTGCTCCTGAAACTCCGCTAGAAGCTTCAATAAAAATGCTTTCATAGCCCTTTAATGGCAACAATTAAAGATTTACCTACAAAAAATAGTAATGACACTTCCCCTCGATGCACCTTTACCATAGCCAAGGCTCAGAGCACGGAGCCAAAAGCCAAGAGAGAAGCAGGAGAAAAACAGAGGAATGAAGAAGTGAAATGCTATAAAAAGAGTTGATTTAAAACAAAATCTACCTGATTGGTGATTCCTGAGAACCTTATATTAATGAACCTCAATAGTTTTTGGTGAGTTTTAACTCCTTTACTTGAAACTCTGCTTATGATGTATTTTGCCATAATGTTTATACTTGAGTGGTTTAATGCTAGCGGAAAGCTAATGTAACTCTCCTCTTTATTAAGAAAGCTATGTGTGAGTATACCTTGTGTTAAGTGGAGAAATGCATGAGTTTTGTAACATGTTAGACACGAGAAGTAAGAGTAACGTTGCAGCTTCTGCGCCATGTTAGGCCTGTGTAAACAACGTAGCAGTAACATTATGCATCCATTTTGGGCCTGGTTGAGCAGCATAGCAGTAATCTTACAACTCACAGTGAATGTAAAACTTCATTGAATCAATTTACAGATAAGGACAAAATTATTGGCTGCCTCTATGAAAAGTTCATGTTTTTTTAAAGTATTTCCCAAGTGCTGTTAAACAGAGCAAGGAATTTTTAACACAGTTTTTCCAAACATTCTAGTTTTATTTTGGATGCTTACATTATTTTATTTTGCAAACAGAAACGAAATAACTTCACAAAAACCGAAAACTACCAGGGTCAAAATTATTAGCCCCCCTGATGCTAATAGTCAATTGTGTATCCTTTTTGCTGGATAACAGCCTGCAGTCGTTTGTTGTAGTTTTCAGCAAGTCTCAGACATGTCTCCTGAGGAATCCCAGCCCATTCTTCTTTGGCGAATCTCTCAAGCTCCTCCAGATTTGATGGTCTTCTGGCATGGACTTTGGTCAGTTCATCCCACAGATATTCAATGGGATTCAAGTCGGGGCTTTGTACAGGCCAGTCAGTAATGTTCACTTTGGTCTCTGGAGGTAGCTCTTCAACAGGAGAGACATATGTTTTGGGTCGTGTCGTGTTGGAAGACAGAGCGACGACCCAGACACAGTTTTGCTGCTGACTGCTTGAGGTTTTCTTTCAAAATCTTCACATATCCTTCTTTCTTCATGATTCCTTCCACCTTGATGAGATTCCCAGTTGCAGATGCACTGAAGCATCCCCACAGCATAATACTCCCACCACCATGTTTCACTGTGGGGACGGTGTTCTTTGGGTTATACGCCTCACCCTTGTTTCTCCAAACCTTGTTTCTCCAAACATAAGGAACATCTCTGTGGCCAAAGAATTCTAGTTTTATCTCATATGACCAAAGGACATGCTTCCAGTGTGCATAATCTTTCTACAAGTTGTCCTTAGCTTACTTCAGTCCTGCTTGAAGGTGTCTCATCTGCAGAAGTTCAGAGGTTTTTTGGTCGGCAACCTCACAGTCCATTTCTCTGCAGGGTCTCTAAGTGAATTGTTTTTCTTTGACACTTACCGTAAAATTCCCTGAATTGTTAAGTAAATTCACTAGTTGTCTTGCCCTGACTGTGAAGGTGGAGCCCTGTCCTTTCATTTAGGATAATTAGTCGACGGGCCAGCAGGGATACAAAAGCCATGGAGTTTGAATGGCTACTCAAAAGTGACAAGCCTTCTGGAGCTATTCCAAACACAGCAGTTACAGGGTTCGGTGGTATGTTACAGCCGTACATCTGTGAAAGAGTTTCAAATATAGATGACCAAAATGGTGCAATCATACAACAGGAGAAAAACATGTGCCATAGGGTAGCAGGGGCAGCATGACACCTCTGACAGGTGGGGTCAACATCAGGGTACAGTCTAGCAAGTCTGCTTCTGCAGAGATGTAAACGATGGAACACTGAATTGCAGTATACCATGCCTCACACAAATTGGTGATTTATGTATTCTCTTAGTCACAGATTCCCAGGTCTTATCAGGCAGCTTCATTCCCAGTTCCTCTTCTGAAGCATATTTCAAATGGTAAAGAGAGGAAGATATTTTGGATCATATTTTACAATCTTGAAACAGTGCCCCCTGATAGGGGTTGAGGCTGTAACAGTCTTCCATCCAACCCCTGCACGGAGCGGCTGGGAAGGAGGGGAAGTGCTTCAGAGTAAAGTCTCTAACTTGTACGTATCTAAAATAATGCGTCCTTGGAATGTCATGTTCTTTAACCAAATGGTCAAAGGAAGAGAAAAGACCATCATGAAAGAAAGCAATACATTTAAGGGCCCTTTGGAACCACAGATGGAATGCTGAGTCTAAAAATGCAGGTGTGAAAGCGGGGTTGCGGACTATGGGGGTGGACGGTTGATTTGTTTCAATCCAAAATGCATCCTAAACTGTGACCATATCCTATGAGAACTACTAACCACCGGATTGTTTGAATGGTGTTTTCTGCTAAGTGGCAAAGGGGTACAAAGTAAGGAGGTGGGGTCCAATGGTGTACATGAATGTTGTTCCATGCTAGACCAAACAGGCCCCTCCCCTTCCCGAAAGTGAAACACCCAGAATGTTAATTTATGCACATTTGCAGCCCAGTAATAGTATGAGGTTGTGTAAAAGCCCTCCCTTTGACTTACACCTTTCCAAAAATGTCAAAGGCGGGGGATTTTCTTGTTCCAAATAAATGTGGAGATGTGCTTGTCTAATTCCTTAAAAAAATTTGGGGAGAAACACGGGGATTGATTGGAAGTAGTATGACATTCTTGGCATAATGACCAGTTAACCCTGCCCGCCAGTGAGATGGGGAGATGCCCAGCACCTCAGGTCTTCTTTTACCCTCTCAAGGGCCAGCTTAAAGTTCT
This sequence comes from Lutjanus argentimaculatus, assembly GCA_034769285.1. NCBI lineage: Eukaryota > Metazoa > Chordata > Actinopteri > Lutjaniformes > Lutjanidae > Lutjanus > Lutjanus argentimaculatus. Next base: position 466,529 of record JAWZSL010000102.1, on the reverse strand, counting down.
TTTTAAACAGATCCTTAAATTCATGCATCACACACAACCCTAGGTAAGTGAATGAGTCTTGAAAACTCTGTGTAGGACATCTGGGACGCTTTTGTGTTAATGGGGAGAAGTCTACTTTTGGTTAGATTCATTTTATATCCAGATGCGTGGTTAAAAAGAGCAATTGCATCAAGTGCAGCTGGAATTGATCTAAGTGGGTCCAAGCAGTATAGTAAGAGGTCATCCGCATACAAGGTCAGTTTGTGTGTATGACCAACCCCCCATTCCCCCCCCTTTTTTTAATAAAATTCAATAGGGAGGCCATCGGGCCTTGGGGTCTTACCACTCTTCCTAGCTCTGATTGACTAATCAATTTCATCATTGGAGATGTCTCCATCTAAAGATCAGTAATAGAGGAGCTATCTGCAACCTCTGAGTTATAGAGATTCTCATAAAAGCTCTTACACTCTTCATTGATGCTCCTCTGGTCTGAGGGGGTGTCTCTGGTTATTGTCAGGATTTCTATTATTATTACTATCTGCTGCAGACTGTCTTAATTGGTGGGACAGTAATTTGCTGGCTTGCTCATAGTGTTCCTGCTTTGATTTCAAGTATAGGTCCTCTACGTACATGGATGCTAAAGAGTCGTATTCCAGCTGCAATGTGATGCACTCCTTATACAGTTCAGCCGATGGATTAGTCAAGTGTCTCTTATCAACGTTACCAATCAATTTCACAAGTTCTGTCATACGTTTTGTCCATCTCCTGTTCATGCTGATTGTATAAGATATAATTTGGCCACGGAGATAGGCTTTCATGGCGTCCTACATCATGCCTACACTGGTCTCCGGTTGGTGATTAGCTTCAAGAAAAATATCAGTGTGTGTAGAAATATAATTTGTAAAGTCTTCATCCAACAGAAGGCGTGGGTTAAGTGCCAAACTCGTTGCAGGGCTGCATGGTCAGGGAAAGAGTATTGCATTACTATTGGGCCAAAATAACATCCAAAATAACTATGCTTTCATTATTAGTGGATTTGAGGGTTGAGAGTAGTTTTTTGTCTAAGAGGAAATAGTTTATTCTTGAATATGACTGCTGAGCTGTAGAGAAAAAAGGAGAATTGCTTAGACATCGGATTTTTAAATCTCCAAGGATCCACCATCCCATAGTCTTCAACAAAAGATTTCACAACCCAAGCAGAATATGATAATAGTCTAGAATGTACAGTGGAGTGGTCCAAAGTGTGGTGAAGTACAATGAGTAAATGTCGAGTTAAGTCTGCCCCTAGGATAAGATGGTGAAAATTCATATCTGGAAGCAAAGAGAAGAAATTGCTAAAAAAAAAAAAGGCAGCATCATCCCAATTGGGGGCATAGAGACATGCTAGCACAACCGGCATATTGTACAACAGATCTTGAACAATAATGTGGCAACTGTTTTTATCAGCAGTAACTTTTGATTCAGTAAATTGTACAAGTCTACATATCAAAATTGCTGCCCCTCTATGTTTGGTCTGGAACCTAGAATGAAAAACCTGAGAGAACCCATCCTGTTGGAGTCTAGAGTGATCAGCTAAGTGCAGATGAGTATGTATCGCGAGACTTCGTATATCTCTTAATGGATGCACATGTGAAAATATCGCAAGATCGACGCCATGTTTACATGCTACCTGCTACATGCTACAGTTGACATTTCGGCTAAAAACATGGCGTAAATGGCGTCTTTCGTGGTTAAATTTTAATGTCGTGGCTCGCGGACACTTGGATTACACCACACGAACAGGATGGAGACATTGTGTGTTTGTTTTGTGTTTTTTTTTCATTTACATCTGGTCTCCAATCACTGCCATTAGCTGCAACCCTGTTTTCTGCTGAAATTCCAGGATTGTTTTGTGAACTGAAGATCTTCACCCATCCTCACATCAGCATAGGGGTGAGTACATATTGAGTGCACTATCATCTAGGAGTGGAATATCACTTTAAGCTTTCGAGCCTGGAGCAGCGTTTTACTTTTTCCACTGGGAAGATGCCACATTTTGGATGGCAAAAGGAGCGAGTTCACATCAGGAAAATGTTTTTTATAAGAGATAAAAAATAAAAGCAGAATATTAGGCAGCAAATAATAATAATAGCAAATAATAAGAATAAATCGCCTCTGGTGAGGAGCTCAAAAAAGTGTGTCCTCACATGGCTCCGCTCAACTCGGAAGTCTGCTCTGGGGTCTTTAGACACATCTCTCTTTAGTTTTCTTTCCAGAGTCTTTGAAATCTTTTGCCTACCTCTGACAGGCTTGTTCTGTACTGTGTGGCTCTCTTTGAATTTCTTGATGATACTTCTCACTCCAGTTCTTGACACTTGGAAATGCTGTGATAACTTTGTATATCCTTTTCCTGCTTTGTGAGCATCAAAAATTCTTTTTCTAAAGTCTAAACTGATTTCTTCCGTTTTTGGCATGATGCTTGCTCAAGTGACAGCTCAAACCTTTACTGAAGTGTTTATACTTTGTGTAAATTGGAAGATAACCCTCAGTTTTAACTTGATTTTACAAGCTTTGAGCAGTACAAAGTTAAAGCACATCATTGCACAAAGAGGCTAGTTCTTAAGGGGGCTAATAATATTGACCCTGGTAATTTTTGTTCTTTCTGAAATAATTCTGTTATTGTGTGCAAACATAAATAATTTATGCTTTCTAAAGAAAATGTAGGAGAAGCAGCCCTCCTGGACTCTCCGAAATCAGGAATATGAATTAAAGGACCGAGGTCAGATGTTCATTTACAGGACTGAAATGTTTATGGCTGCCCAAAGTTTCACCCAAGTTGAATAAACATCTCACGGACTTTACGTCACCAAGGTCAATTAAAGGTGTCAAACTAGAGACTTGCCAGGCCCCAGTTTACGATTCTCTTCACGGGAGAATCCAGTTTTTGACACCTGTTCAGATTAGTACCCACACTGGAGGGTCGTTAATTATGCTTTTCGGCTTTTGATCTGCCTGAATGCTATTTCAGGAAGAGGCTCCAAAAGTCCACCAAACATCAAGGAATCATTTCTTTGTCTCTGCTAAAACAGACTGAGGTTTCTTCAAGGACTGATTGCTCTTCTCCAATAAAACAACACTTTCTCCTTCTCGCTCTGTCTTTTTACACTCATGTCCTCTACCTATGACATAACATTACCAAAGAGACACTCTTTGTTCTACTCCACCTCCCTTTCTCTGATAAGAGAAGACCAGATGGACATTGTAAATTCAGGACAAATTCCTGAGTAAAGACTGAATTTCTGTGTTAACTAACTCAAAACTTTCCCTGAGAACGAAAATGAACATTTAATCAAAGTCTGCGTACTGTATTTTTTTCCAAAGCTCATTTCTGAATAGTTTGATACAACTCTCACTTCTGTAGGTTATAGTTTGGGCTAGTTATAATTTCATGCATTTAATCACAGATTTTACATGGAGTCAGACTGCCACCTTGTGACAACAGTTAATAAAGTTCTAGTTATAATCTTATAATTACTGTTTGAAGTTGAAAACTGATTAGATTGATTAATCAACATGTTTTCCAACAGTATGTTATTCTCACCATTTTGTATGTCCTATGTTACACCAACTTAGAATAATTTGTAGCGTTTTTATAAGAACATTTAAGACTATGTCACCCTGTTGAATGCAATATGATAATCTTGTTTAATATGTTTTGATGTTAAAAGCCGATTTTTGGCCATAATGAAAAGTATGTGTCTATCGCGCATAATATTTAAAACAATATAAACCACGTTAAATTCATTTAATTCTCTCCAGAATAAAATATTCTCTCCGTCTAAAGTGAAGAGGTCTGCCTTCCAGAAACACGCCCACTTAAACGCGTCTGATAAAACTATTGATCTCAGCGCCTCTTCACTCTCTTCTCAATACGCTGTCTTTGTATGCTCTCTTGTGACTCTTACTCTTCTGAAGTCTCTTCTGAATATTCTCTTTTGTTTTGCTCTTGTAGTAGTTTTGTGCTCTTTTGATACCAGTTTTTCGTCAGCTTCTTTTGTTAAGTATATGCTTTGCTTAACTTGTCTCGTTACGCCTGTGTACTTTTCCTGCATAACTCTTTCTGTTTTTATAAGATTTCTTATAATCGCCCTTTTCAAGTTTTTGAAGATTTCACAAGCCGCACCCAGGATCGCCTTGTTTTTCCTGAGTTTTTCCTTTTTGCTGCGGTTCAAGTGACACTCCACTTGAAGCAATTAAGCCAGATAACATTTTTCCTTTTTACGCGTTAATAATAATTTCGAAAACAATATTGAACGGCCAACGAGATTGTTTTCAACTTTATTATAAGCGAGTAACTACAATCACCAAGCGGAACTACTATCCGACTCACAACGTCTCTATCACCAAGAACCACCGGGTCCAGAGCTGCCCGAGACTTACCAAAGTTACTCGCAAGGCGGTGGTTCCCTTTTTGCCAAACTAAAAGACTCTCTGCAGTCCATGGTAACTGACGTTTGAGGACCACCTGAGGAACATCGCCAGGCCCACCACCCTCTACTACTGTGTCCCACATGTCATCGTCTCGTTGGGGTGCTGTGTCCTGAAGGTCTGCCGGTGCCGAAAGCGACGATTCGGGTCTCCTGGGCACGTCCGAGCCTAATCAACACTGCAGAGAAAAGTAGGCAAACTTCCTCCACCAGACGCAGCCGCTGTGTTGTGATAAGAGTTGATGTCGGATAGAAGGCTTAGCTGATTTAATTTTAATCTATGTCTGTTAGATAAGCAGTTTTACACACGATAAGACACACATGCATCTTTAACCTCTCCCTACAAACACATACTCCTGTCACTATCGCCAACTAAAGTGAACGATCTACATTAATGTTCATGCATATTATTTGATTTTGTGTTATCATTTTACCTCCATTGGTTATTCATTTACTCATTTCTTAACTCATTAATCTTAAATAAATCCTCATTTATCGCCAAGTCGTTGTCTGTGGATATTACTTCTGATACAGGAATTAAGATCAATGTACGGAGAATTCATAACCCAGGTAATGAGATTGATTCATAGTGGATAAATGTACTGATAAATTAATAACTGATCTACGTAGTTATTAATCTCTTACAGTAATTTCCTTCTAGTAAGGTAGTGCCCCCCAAATTTATTACAAGTGTAAAAATTTATCCCGAGGTATTTCCCCTACAAAAACTAGTATGTTTAGAAATATTATGTTGAAAATTCCTTGTTCTGTTAAAAAAGCACTTGAGAAAATTTTGAAAAAAACTTTAAATTTCATAGTCTAGCTAATAATTTTGTTCTCAACCATATATGGCCAGAGTAATTTCTTCATTTTCCTTGAATGAACCAGTTTGAAATTTGGACTTAGAGTGAAGACCTTTCCATGAGGTGCATGTGGGACAACACACACACAACGGGAGACAGGATGATGAGCCAAACCCATGGACTATGTTTCTAGAGACCATGCTTCATCAGTCCAGTGAGAAGATTACTGCAGACGGATGACTGATGGTAAACTCGCTGCCAGAGCGGTAGGAGTGTTGAACCCCCTTTTTTTCATTTTATTTTTTTACTTCTTTCTTGAACTGACTTGGAAACTGGATTTTTAAACCAAACTGAACTGAAAACGGAACTGGATTCTTGAACTTGAACTGAGCTTCAAACCATTTGAACTGGATCGGAGTGAAGTGATTATGGTTTAAAGTATATGGTATATGATGTTTCACTTGATTTGAGTTTTGAAATGGTGATATTGATCTCTTACCTGTGAAAAAGAAAAAGAGTTAACTCAAGAAAATAACAAAACTAAAATAGGAACAACCAAAAAAAGGATAGTTAATTAAAGACAGGGATAACTAAAATGAACACAAACTGTTTAATTTAAAGGAGCCATTCAACCCGGATGAGGTGTCTCAACTAAACTATTCCTTACATAGTTTAAAGAACCTTGTGAATTTTATTTACCTTTTGGGTACCTGCAGGATTAATGTTCTGTTGAATAACTGTCATATTGTGTTTTGCCTTGTTTACATTCAGTAAAGTGCTGGCTTTAGTATTTAAAGTATCTGGTTTATGGTCTGCTTTTGTTCTGTCACCCCTGCTCCATATCAACCTGGAACTGGTCCGGTAGCTTTGTTTATGTATTGGTCTCCACAAGTGCTACAACTGCAACCGCAATGGCGCAGGACATCACACACCCATTCAACCACCATCTGATCCCATTGCCTTCTGGGTGCAGGTACAGAGCTCTGAGGTGGAGAAGAGTTTGCTTTGAGAAAAGCCTGATCTCAGCTGCCATTGCTGCTTTAAATAAGAGACCTCATTGAGTGTCTTCATATATTGTTACCGTGTGTTGTTTGACTGTTAAAAATGTTGTTTGTTGACCTATGTACACAGTGCTGTGGAAATGAATTTCTCCTTGCAGGACAATAAAGTCTAAGTGTAGGGTTAGGGTCAGTACTTATTCTAAACTGAATGACATCTGTTCTCTGCTACATCATTCAGAACCAATTGTCAACTGACTACATCACTGAGTGAACCTGGATCTCCCTACATTTATACATCCATACATCCACAGTGACATCTGACCCACCCTGAGTGAGGCCCAGAGCTGCAAACACGCTCAGTCTCAGCTTGTGGTCACTCTGTGTGCCATTCAGAGGTGGCTCATCAGCCCACATGCTCAGCCAATAGTTGTAGGCCAACGAGGCAGTTTGTTGGAAGGCACAGAGGAAGATGATGGTCATGATGAAGGTCATGCCAACAGTCCTGAAGTACTCCATATACATCTGCAGCTTCACCTGACAATAGAAGAAGAAATTTGTTAATCTCATCTGTGGAGATGTGGTGTGTATTCTGCACTTTTACAGTTTCTTTTCAGACTCTGAAGGTCTTGTTTTCATTCATTCATTACATAATTTATACTTAAGTCTTTTTCCTTGTGAGTGAAAACTGCATCTGAAGTGTCATAATGGATTTTTTAAACCACCATCCAATTTATTTGCCAAATCTTTGCAGATTTTCAGAGCATGTGAAAACACAATCGGACAACAAAAATAACTTGCTCCCGACTTTAATTCCCCAGTTCAATTCCTTCATATAGATGCTGCAGCATTGGCTGTGTTTAAAGATTGTTTAGGTTTTTAATTACTTCATTATAATTAATAATACTGATACAAACATTTCTCTTAGAGAAGGACCCACCCTCCCTGTGTGAGCTTTGTCTTCTTCCGTAAGTTTGCCAACATCCTCAACATCCAAATCCTGATCAGCAGCTTCCATCATCTGAACACTGGCACTGCTCATATCACAACTGGAACACACACACACACAAACACACACATATACACACACGCACACACACACACACACACACACACACACACACACCCCAGCAAACAGATATGCACACACCCAAACACAAACACTGTTTTTAATTATAATTTATATAATTAATGTGTAATTATATTAAAAATAATGGATGACATGAGGCTGTATCATTATAGTTTATAAAAAATTTGAAGGTGTGTGTATATTCGTTTTGATTTTTTACCTGTAGTTTATGTTTTTTACCTGATCAGCTGTTCTTGAGAAAGATCGATGGAGAAGTCAGTCATACTGAGACGTGACACTGACTTCCTGCTGCCTACAAATAAACACATATGCACACAATTATACACACAAAAATACACACAAATACACATGCTTGTTAAAACTTGTAAAAAACAAGCTGACAAGAAACATACAACACAAAGGTGCATGAATTGACACATTGTTGGTAAGTAGGACTTGGTCACATCAGGATTCGAACCCTTGATCTTTGCATACCTAGAGAAGGTTACTGATTGATTAAGCCAGTGGGGAGAAGTGGTTTCCACGCACCTTGTCACTAGCTGAGGCAATGAAATCAAATATGTAAACTGTGACTAAATCTGATTTAACTTAAAATGTATACAATAATCAAAATGTTGATATTAGACTCTTCCAGTGTTCCAATCACTGTACACTACATGTCACATTCACATTAATGACAGAGCAAGGTCTGCTCTTCAGAACTGAACACACAGATGAATATGCCTTCAGGAGCAGTTTGGGGTGCAGTATCTTGCCCAAGGATGCTTTGATGCAGGCTCAATAGAGCCAGGGATTGAACTACTGAACTTCCATTTAGTGGACCATGCACTCCACTCACTGAGCCACTGTTGCCCCAGAATATTGTGTGATAGAGCATTGAACATATGAATCGACCATAGGTTGCAGTGAGGCAAACACTTCAGCGGTTGTGCTGAAAAAAAACAACAATAACAACACCGGACAAAGGCTTTAATCAATCAGAACTTCATGCATTGACTGAGTCCTAACCAAAGATTATGCAAAATGTTTTTTGTACAAATCATCTTTACATGTAGTAAAGTGCAATGTAGTAATTGCAAGATATTAAGTTTTCACATTTGTGGTGCCCCTAGTGGCAGTATACCCCAGGATTTGCAGTGAAGCTAAGACCTGTCATTCAAATATGTGCACACACTTTGGTTACAATAGCTTGAGCCTATTTTGATTTATGAGCATTTATGTAAATTGGATTTAAAGACACAGATTTAAAAAGTATAATTTGAAATATTTAGGGTCCCATATTTTGCAAAATTCAGTTTTTCATGGTTTTCCAATGAAAATATGTGTCCCCAGCAGGCCTACAGACCCTCCCCGAAGATGAGAACAGTCCACTCTCTCCTGCTTGCTTCAGCTGCACCTCCAGCCGGTGACACTCCCCATGCTGGGTGTGCCACCCACTGAATCTGAGTCCACCTTGCAGTCACCATTTTGTATCCTCGCTAATGTCGCTCCAGTAAACAAACAAAGACGACAAAGGCACAAGCAAAGCACACCAACACCAAACACAGCGGGGGGTGCAGGGCATGCAGGAGGAGGGACTCATCCACAATGATGACTGTTTTGGGTTGATATCAATACAATTCATAAAATCATTTGACTGCATGGGTGATCAGTTTTTATTTACAAAAAGTACATTGTAGCAATGACCAAGTCACACACACACACAGTAGCTGTTATTATAAATGTATTAGGCACATAGCCATGTATGATTGCTCATATTGTCACAGTAGAATATGAAAGAGCCTTGGTGTGTTACAGTTACAGTGTAATGTCATGAGACAATTGATACTTATTGATTTTGAAATGATGCACTGCAATATATCGTTCAATTTATCTTTCTTTGGACTTTTATGCTGAGAAGAAATGTGTTTCTTAATTTCAAAAAAACTGGAGAAGATCAGTAAGGACTGTGAGAAGATGCAGAAGTGAATGCAGAGATTCAGAAGCCACACCTATTGCACTGCAGCCTCATCAACCACCGGGCCAGAGAAAGTGGTGAAAAGGACCTGTATTCCAAACCATATGCAGGACATTCATACACATAAAGACCCCCTTTTCCCCCAGTGCACACATAGACCGTGCCAAACAAGGGACAAGCATAAATGGCTGACAGCAGGTGTGTTACTCATATACAGACCAAAACCTTTTCACAATTCCTCTTTTTATAAGTAGTGATCAGAAATATTCTATAAAGATAATCATGCCAACTGATTCAGTGAATTAGGTTTATAAATTCTTCACACATTGTCATTAGTAATTAGTACTTATAATGTTATATTGTAAACATTTTTATTCTTTTTAGCAATTCCTGCCTTCTACAAGCTGGAGAAGCTTGTTGACAAACAAGAGGACTCTGAAGGATGTCACAAAACTGAGCCCCCACAGCGAGACTTCATCTGTGGAGGCTTTTCATTTCATCATTCTTCATTTTGCACCAAAGAATGTTGTGTTTCCATTTCTTGGAATGCTATAAATGTAATGTAAATGTAAATGAAATTGTGGTTACTTTGAACTTGTGAAAATAGTTTGTCATTATTTACATCTTTGATTTTCTCTGTACTGCTGTTCTTCTTCCATACTCTATCTGGCTGCCATGTGTTACAATGAAAATGCTGACTGACCACAAGCCACAACATCTGGTGGTCACCCACTCTTCAAAGTGCACTTCCCAAAGGTCATGAAGAGGCATGCAGAGCAAAACCAGTGAAGACTGAGCTGATGTTCCATAAGTGTCACATTCTTTTGGTTTTCCCAAAAAAATAAGTTATGTATGTGTTGTGTACATGTGTATGTACTGTTGTACTGTTGCACTGTTACAGTTGTTGTAAAAGTTTCAACACAAAAAAATGTCTGATATCTGTTTGGTTTAGTATCTCCTGAGTTCTGGTTAGTTTAGTTACTGTAGTTTGATTCTCCTGAGATCTGGTTAGTTTTGTAGCTGTAGTTTGATTCTCCTGATTAGCTTTAATTCTGTAGTTTATTCTTCTGAGCTCTGGTTTGTTTAGCTACTTGAGTTGATTCTCCTGAGAAACTTGCAAAAAATGTGAAAAGCCCTCTCTAGAGCCAAGAAACATGGCAGTTAAACATGGCAGCCTCCATGGAAGAGGACCTGCACCATCTGTAAATATAAAAGGCTCATTCTAAGATAACAAGAACAGGTGATTATACACTTGTGAAAACATACTTAGGAATATAGTACTCCATTTCTGGCATATTCTGTCAATACATCCCTCTAAATCTTATACACTGGACATTTAAATTCAATTTCTTACATTTGTCTCTGGGGCTGGAGCTCTCTCTCCATTGGGTTCCATTGAAGGTCTGGATGAATTTGGCAAAGGTTCCCTTCCTGTCCATCAGCTCCATGTAGGAGCCCATCTCAGAGATCTGGCCGTGCTCCAGCACCAGGACAAGGTCTGCCTTGGACAGGAAGCTAAGGCCATGAGTTATCAGCACCCTGGTCTGAAAAAAAAAAACACATTAGCACATCATTTTAAAATAACAATAATAGCACACATTACAAGGTAAATGACAACTAGTTGAGGTCACTCAGCATCAGTCTTCTTCAGCAACTCACTGATTCTTTGCATGGAGTATGCACTGAACCCTGAGATAGACCAAGTGAGCTACTGGCACCCCAGCTTCCTGAAGGATTTGAAGGAGCTGTGAAGGTTGTTCTGTTGTAAGGAGTTTTTTTTCAGGGTCTCTCCATACCTGCGTCCACCTCTTTCTCAACATTCGAGGCCTTCAAAAAGAGGGCAACTTCAGCCCGGGTAGGCTGTTGTCTCCTCTCTTTCAGAAGGCTCACAGGTCTGTTTCTTTTTGTCTAGATAATGAATTGTGTATGTGACAATGCTCATTTTCTACATGATGTAAGTTTTTTGTCCTTTGACCAACAATTTTCTGTGAGTGGAACGAAGTAAAAGCACCTTTTGACCTGGCTGGAAATCAGGATGCTGTCCCTGCTGGTCATGCCAAGTCTTCTGTTTCTTATGGGCCTCACAGGAGGTTCGACTCTGCCGCCACCTATCTTGCCAACTTATCCCTCATCTCCAGTGCACATTGCACCATCTCTCTGTCATTGGATGTAGTGGCAGAAGCTTCCCAACTCCTCTGGAATAGGCCCAAAGGCCCCTGAATGTCTGAGCCATACAGAAACTTGGATGGGGGCTCATCCTGGTAAAGCCTGGGTTCTCTAAAAATCTCTCAGTTGTTTAATCATCTGTGGATGGTACTGAGTCTGGATTGCAGAGATGCCCATTTACTTGTGGAAAACCTTTGTCAGTTTGCAGATGAAACTGATCCACTGATTAGTGAGGATCTCATCAGGCTCCACTATGGAGAAAATTTGGATCATGTACAGTAGAACAGCCGAAGCAGTGATGGTGTGGAGGAGGAAGGCCTCCAGAAAATAGGTGGCAGGATGTGCTGTGGCCACAGATACCCTTCACCAACCCACTTGAAATGGGCAGAGATACGAATACGAATACGAATACGAAATACTTTATTGATCCCCAAGGGGAAATTCATTTGTCTGTAGTCTCATCTATTTGTATAAGAATTATAGAGTCTGATGGCAGTTGGTATGAAAGATCTTCTGTATCTCTCTGTCCTACAACGAAGAGAGAGAAGCCTTCCACCACCATTATTTCTTTGGTCCATCAAGGTGTTATGCAGTGGATGATCCATGTTGTTTAGGATGGCCTCCACCGTCCTCATTGTGTCTCTCTCCACAACTTCCTCCAGAGAGTCCATCCTTACTCCGATCACAGAGCCAGCCTTTTTCACAAGCTTATCCAGCCTCCTTGCTTGCTTTTTTCCCAAACTTCCTCCCCAGCAGACTGCAGCATAAAATAAAACACTTGCCATAGTAGACTGATAAAACATCTGCAGCATCTTACTGCAGATGTTTAGAGATCTGAGCTTCCTTAGGAAAAAGAGGCGGCTCTGCCCCTTTTTGTAGAGTGCATCTGTGTTAAGGGACCAGTCCAGCTTGTTATCCAGGTGTACACCACATTAATGCTGCTCATTAATGTCCCAGAAAAACAGTTCCCCAACCTGACAAACTGTGGCCTTTCTGTCAGGTAATCCGTGATCCAGGGTATGTTGAGTATGTTGGGTTGGATGGTATTAAATGTGCTTGAAAAGTCAAAAAACATAATTCTTACATAAGCGCCAGATTCTTCCAAATGAGAGAGGGAACGGTGGAGCATGTAGAGTACTGCATCATTCACTCCAATGTGTTCTTTGTAGGCAAACTGCAGGGGATCAAGTTTGTCTTTGACCTCAGGCCTCAGAAGACGTAGAATCAGCCGCTCCAGGGTTTTCATGATGTGTGAAGTCAGGGCCACCGGTCTGTAGTCATTTAGTTCAGCTGGACATTTTCTTTTTGGTACCGGGACAATACAAGATGTTTTCCACAGAGCCGACACCCGCCCCAGCTGTAGACTCAGGTTGAAGATTTTGTGAAGAGGTTGGCACAGTTGGGCAGCACAGTCTTTAAGCAGCCTTGGACACACATCATCTGGGCCAGCTGCCTTCCCAGAGCAAAGTCTCCCGAGCTCCAGGCTCACCCCTGTCTCAGTGACAAACAAGGGTGGAGGAACAGGTGTGTGAAGAGGAGTAGCTGCAGTCGCGGAAATGTACCCATGTGGAGGAGGAGGAGGAGGAGGAGCCATGATGGAGATGCCCAGATGTTGTTGAAGAGGAGGCATGGTGCAGGAACACACTTGTGGAGGAGGAGGAGGAGGAGGAGGAGGAGGAGCCATGGTGGAGATGCCCAGATGTTGTTGAAGAGGAGCCATGGTGGAGGAACACACTTGTGGTGGAGGAGGAGGAGGAGCCATGATGGAGATGCCCAGATGTTGTTGAAGAGGAGCCATGGTGGAGATGCCCACATGTTGAAGAGGAGGAGGAGGAGGAGCGGCAGTGGAATGGGATGTGACCTCAGTGTCAAACCTGTTGAAGAACTGATTGAGTTCATCAGCTCTTTCCACATCACCCACGATTGGCTGTCTTTTCTTTTTGTTGTAGCCAGAGATGGTATTTATTTCTCTCCACACCTCACGGATGTTGTTATGATGTAAATTCTTCTCTATCTTCTTTTTGTATTCCACCTTTGCCATCATCAATCTCTTCTTCAGCTCATGTTGCACCTGTTTGAGCCGTTCTTTGTCACCCTCTCTAAAAGCTTCCTTTTTCTGATTGAGGATTGCCTTTATGTCACTTGTGATCCAGGGTTTGTTATTGGGGAAACAGCGTACAGTCTTTGTAGGTATGACTGTGTCTCTACAGAAGTTGATGTACTCAGTGAAACAATCAGCCTGTCTATCAATGTCCATACTGTTCTCATCTGTTTCCAGAAGCACATCCCAATCAGTGCGTTCAAAGCAGTCCTTTAGAGCCTCACTAGCCTCAGGTGTCCATTTCCTTACAGTGAGTGTAGTTGTAGGTTCCCTTTGCACACAGGGTTTGTAACAGGTCTGCAGAAGAACCAAGTTGTGATCTGACCTGCCCAGTGGTGGTAAGGCAGTATCTCTGTAAGCTTCTTTGACATTGGCATACAGCAGATCAAGGGTTTTGTTTTCTCTTGTAGCACAGTTAACAAATTGTGTAAATCCAGTCAGGTGGGAGGAGAGGGTAACATGGTTGAAGTCTCCAGATATTATTATAAGTGCCTCAGGGTGTTTAGTCTGTATCCTAGCAACAATTTCATGCAGAATTTCACATGGAACATCAGCCGTTGCCTTGGGAGGGATGTACGCAAGTATTGTTACTATATGACCAAATTCTCTTGGTACATAATATGGCCGCATTCCAACTGCCAATAATTCAATATCTGGACAGCATATCTGCTCCTTGACAGCAATATGTGCAGGATTACACCATCTCTGGTTCACAAATAAGGCCAGTCCTCCTCCTTTTTTCTTGCCACTAGCCTTTGCATCTCTGTCTGACCGTATGAGAGTGAAGCCAGGTATATCCACAATGGAATCCGAGATGTTATTATTCAACCAGGTCTCAGTAAAACACGTCAGGCTGCACTCACGGTACACTTTCTGAGTCTTCACCAATATCTCCAACTCCTCACTTTTGTTGGGCAGAGAGTTGACATTCCCCATGATGACTGATGGCAGAACGGGCTTGTATCTCCATTTCCTTGCCTTTAACTTTGCACCAGCACGGCAACCACGAAAGCTCCTCCTTATCTCAGCTGGAATAGGGTAATATACTCCAGATTTGCTCCATTTCAATGAAAAAAGCTCTTCTTTTGAATAAACTCTTCTCTCCACAGATATATCCATCAGTAGATGTAAAAAAAAATCCGATAAAAAGCGACAAAAATAACAAAGATTTTGAGAGCTACCAGACTTTGCTGCAACTTGTAAGTGCGCAGGTTCTAGAATGAGAATAGGGAGTTGTAGGAGAATTTGATCAGATGGTGGGTGAACATATAGGTTTGCATACAACCCATAGTGTCTCACCTTGTCTTTGAGGAGTCCTCTGGGTCCAATAACTCGATCAAAGATGTGTTGTCCCACATGAGCATCAACGGCAGATAACGGGTCATCCAACAGGTAAACATCTGATCTCCTGTATACAGCCCGAGCCAGACTCACCCTCTGCTTCTGACCTCCGGACAGGTTCAGACCCTGCAGTCAGCAAATACATACATACAACCCTCGTTACATTGTGTGATCCTGTGGTGACGTGCTACGTGCTACGGTAAGCGTATTGCGTAATTTCCTGTTTCCTGTCGCTGAGTTGTGTACTGTCGATACTTGCAGCTCCAGCTTAGCCCAGTATATTTCACTAAAAAATTCTGATCTCTGCGGCAAATTAACCTCTTTAACTCCTAACTACTTTCGTACTGCCTAAGCACTTGCTGCGACCCCATTTAAGCAGCTTTATCGCTATATCACACAGCTGTTTTCACACCTCTCCGTCTCTGTTAGCTAACGTTAGCATTAGCATAGCTACTAGCCATGGCTTCCCTCTCTCCCTCTCACTCTCCTGCTCTCTCTTGCTCGGTGTGTGATATGCTTAGCTATTCACCTGCCTCCTTTAATGATAATGGTACTTGTAATAAGTGTAGTTTATTTGTAGTGCTGGAGGCGAGGCTCAGTGAATTAGAAGCGCGGCTCCGCACCATGGAAAGTTCATCAGCTAGCCAGACCCCAATAGCCGGTGCGGACCGACCTAAGGTAGCTTCTGCTAGCCGTCCCCCTGCAGCTCCCGAGCAGCCGGGAGGCTGGGTAACTGTCCGAAGGAAGCATAGCCCTAAAACAAAGCCCACGGCTCACCACCAACCCCTTCACGTTTCAAATAGATTCTCCCCTCTCAGCGACACACCCGCTGAGAAACAAACTCTGGTAATTGGCAGCTCCATAGTGCGAAACGTGAAACTAGCGACACCAGCAACCATAGTTAAATGCATCCCTGGGGCCAGAGCGGGCGACATTGAGTCAAACTTAAAACTGCTGGCTAAGGCTAAACGTAGATTTGGAAAGATTGTTATTCACGTCGGCGGTAATGACGCCCAATTACGCCAATCGGAGGTCACCAAAATTAACATAGAGTCGGTGTGCACATATGCTAAAACGATGTCGGACTCCGTAGTTTTCTCTGGGCCCCTACCTAACACCACCAGTGATGACATGTTTAGCCGCATGTCATCCTTCAACCGCTGGCTGTCGAGATGGTGTCCAGATAACAATGTGGGCTTTGTAGATAATTGGTGGACATTCTGGGGAAAACCTGGTCTTATTAGGAGAGACGGCATTCATCCCACCTTGGATGAGCTGCTCTCATCTCTAGTAATCTGGACAAGTTTATTAATCAGCCCAGTCCGTGACAACCCAGAGTTGAGACCAGGACGCAGAGTTGCAGTCTTACATGCCTCTCTGCGCTTCCATTAGAGCAGTTACCCACCCAAAACCCCATAGAAACGGTGTCTGTCCCCCGACCATGTAAATCATTTATATCAAAAATTAACAGAAAAGGAGTAAATCATAAAAACCTAATAAAAATTAAAACCACCAGTGTGAAACCACACCAAAATATAAACATTAAATGTGGACTCTTAAACATCAGATCTCTGTCATCTAAGGCTGTATTGGTGAATGAACTAATCTCTGATTATCATATTGATTTATTCTGTCTCACTGAAACCTGGTTAAGTCCTGAAGAATATGTTAGCTTAAATGAAGCTACTCCCCCCAGTCACATTAATACTCACATTCCTCGAGGCTCTGGCAGAGGAGGTGGAGTCGCAGCTATTTATGACTCCACCTTATTTATTAGTCCTAAACCTAAACTTAATTATAACTCATTCGAAAGCCTTGTTCTGAGTATTTCACACCCGAAATGGAAAATACTACAGCCAGTTATATTTGCTGTTGTATACCGAGCTCCTGGTCCATATTCAGAATTTCTGACTGAATTCTCAGAGTTTTTATCAAGCTTAGTCCTTAAAACAGACAAAGTTATCATTGTAGGAGATTTAAATATTCATGTCGACGTCGATCATGATAGCCTTAACGTTGCGTTTATGTCATTACTGGACTCAATTGGTTTCAGCCAGATCGTACATAAGCCCACACACTGTTTCAACCACACTCTCGACCTTGCTCTAGCCTATGGCATTGAAATTGATCATTTAATAGTATATCCACAAAATCCTGTTTTATCAGATCATTTTTTAATAACATTTGAATTCTTACTGTCAGACTACACACCAATTCCTAAAAAGTATTATACTAGATGCCTTTCTGAAAGTGCTGTAGCTACATTTAAGGAAAAGATTCCCCTAGCTCTTAACTCAATGTCATGTCTAAATGTTTCTGATAACACTTTATTTAATTTCTCCCAAATTGATCATCTTGTCGATCATGCTGCAGGATCCTTGCGAACTACGCTTAACTCTATTGCTCCCCTGAAAAAGAAGTTTATAAAACAAAGAAAGCAAGCCCCTTGGTATAATTCTGAAACTTGTGCGTTAAAGCAGGCATCAAGAAAACTAGAAAGGAAATGGCGTTCCACCAATTTGGAAGAGTCTCGATTAACCTGGCAAGATAGTCTTAAAACCTATAGAAATGGCCTCTGCAATGCTAAAGCAGCCTATTACTCATCATTAATAGCGGATAACAAGAACAACCCCAGGTTTCTTTTTAACACTGTAGCAAGGCTGACAGAGAGTCATAGCTCTATAGAGCCATGTATTCCTCTGTCTCTCAACAGTAATAACTTTTTGAGCTTCTTCAATGATAAAATTACATCCATTAGAGACAAAATTGATCAACTTATGCCCCCTACCAATATTCATTTATTCCCTAACACAGAAACCTTAGAGATAGCTGCAGATTCAGATGTATATCTAGACTCCTTTTCTCCAATTGATCTTCCACAATTAACCTCGACAATTTCTTCATCAAAGCCATCCACCTGTCTCCTAGATCCTATCCCAACTAGATTACTTAAGGAAAGTTTGCCCGTAGTCGGCACTTTTCTACTAGATATGATAAATCTCTCTTTGTCAGTAGGCTATGTACCTCAGTCCTTTAAATTAGCTGTAATTAAACCTCTTCTTAAAAAGCCAACTCTTGATCCCGAGGTCTTAGCTAACTATAGACCTATATCGAACCTCCCCTTTCTCTCTAAGATTCTTGAAAAAACAGTTGCAAATCAGCTGTGTGATTTTTTTCATCTCAATGAATTATTCGAGAAATTTCAGTCAGGCTTTAGAGTACACCATAGCACAGAGACAGCACTGGTGAAAGTAACCAATGACCTTCTGTTAGCATCGGACAAAGGTCTTGTCTCTGTACTTGTCCTGTTAGATCTTAGTGCAGCATTTGACACGATCGACCACCATATTTTACTACAGAGACTAGAACATTTAATTGGCATTAAAGGAACAGTACTAAGCTGGTTTAAATCCTATTTATCAGATCGCTTCCAGTTTGTACACGTTAATGATGAATCCTCTGTGCACAGTAAAGTTAGTTATGGAGTTCCACAAGGCTCAGTGCTGGGGCCAATTTTATTCACTCTGTATATGCTTCCCTTAGGCAATATTATTAGAAACCACTCCATTAACTTTCACTGTTATGCCGATGATAGCCAATTATATTTATCGATAAAACCTGATGAAACAAATCAGTTAGACAAACTAAAAAGCATGTCTGAAGGATGTTAAGATCTGGATGACCCACAATTTTCTGCTTCTAAACTCAGATAAGACTGAAGTTATCATACTTGGCCCTAAACATCATCGAAACAAACTAATCAGTGATATAGCTACACTAGATGGCTTTACTTTAGCCTCCAGCACTACAGTAAGGAATCTGGGGGTTATTTTTTGATCAGGATTTATCCTTTAACTCCCATATTAAACAAATCTCAAGGACTGCCTTTTTTCACCTCCGCAATATCAAGAAAATCAGGCACATCCTGTCTCAAACGGATGCAGAAAAACTAGTCCATGCATTTGTTACTTCTAGGCTAGATTACTGCAACGTATTATTATCGGGCTGCAGCAATAAGTCTTTAAAGAGTCTGCAGTTGATTCAAAATGCTGCGGCTCGTATACTAACAGGAACTAGGATAAGAGAGCATATTACTCCTGTATTAGCTTCACTGCACTGGCTACCTGTAAAATCTAGGATAGAATTCAAAATCCTTCTCCTTACATACAAAGCGCTTAATGATCAGGCACCATCTTATCTTAAAGAGCTTATAGTACCTTACCATCCCACTAGAACACTTAGGTCTCAATATGCAGACTTACTGGTGGTCCCAAAGATCTCCAAAAGTAGATTGGGAGCCAGAGCTTTCAGTTATCAAGCTCCTCTCCTGTGGAACCATCTTCCAATTTCTGTTCGGGAGGCAGACACCATCTCCACATTTAAGAGTAGACTTAAAACCTTCCTTTTTGATAAAGCTTATAGTTAGGGCTGGCTCAGGTTTGCCCTGACCAGCCCCTAGTTATGCTGCTATAGGTTTAGGCTGCTGGGGGACTCCAAGGCACACTGAGCTCCTCTCTTTCTTCATCTCTCTCCCCAGATGTTTATGTTTATGTTCCATTAATGCCTGTTACTGACTTGATTCCTTCCCCGGAGTCTTTCTGCTTTGTCATCCTGCAGATTCCCATGGACTGTGGCCGCGCATGGATCGCTGATCACAGCTGAACCTCCCACTGTGGATTATTATAACTCACCTAATCAATCAAACATTCATCACATTGTTGTTGTTACTATTATTATTATTATTTTATTATCATTATTGTAACAATCTAGTATTAGTATTATTATTTACATACAGCTTACATATTTATATGTACTACTTTTCCGTACACATACTGTAGTTTTACTATTGATGTTCTGTTACTACTGTTCTCTCTGTCTCTGTTCTTTTCTCTCTCTCTTCCACCCCTCCCACCTCCCCTCTTTCCTCCCCTTTTCCTCTTTCCCTCTCAACCCGACCGGTGCCATCAGATCACCGCCCACCATGAGTCATGGATCTGTCCAAGGTTTCTGCCTGTTAAAAGGAAGTTTTTCCTCGCTGCTGTCGCCAAAGTGCTTGCTTATGGGGGAGTTGTTTCAACTGTCGGATGTAAACAAAATTATTGAGTGTGGTCTAGACCTACTCTATATGTAAAGTGTCTTGAGACAACTTTGTTGTGAATTGGCGCTATATAAATAAAATTTGATTGATTGATTGATTGATTGAACAATAAATATTAAAAAAACAACAATATACAGTCATTCAGGCAAAAAAATCAGTCAGAGCATCCATATTTAGTTTAGCCCTCATGTCAAAAGACATACCTTCTCCCCAATCTCAGTGCTGTCTCCAGCAGGCAGGATGTCCAGATCCGGCAGCAGAGCGCAGGCCTCCAGCACACGATGGTACCAGCTCTCCTTCCTCTCTCCACCAAACAAAATGTTGTCTTTTAGAGATGTGTTCTGGATCCAGGCTTGCTGGGGGACATAGGCCACTGAACCCTGCACCAGCACAGTCAGGATTACCATTATTATCACTGAGAATTCTGTTATAAAATACATAAATAGAGAGAATAAATCCAGTATCCAAAAAAGCATCCAAATCACTTTTAAAGAGTGGAATCTTGCTTCTCAACAGTATGTTCATATCTTATCTGATTGATTCATTATAACCCTGAACCATGCTGCTCTGAAGAACAGCCAAAGTGATCCACTGGCTTTCTCAGTGGATTAGACATCAAATGTGCACATGCATGTATGTAAGCGTCTGCAAGCAAGTGGCAAACATTTCTCCTGTGCGTCCCGCAGCACAAGTAATTATTTCTGTCGTTCTATCATCTGGACATGGAGGGTATGAGATCATATATAACTAAGCATTAAGTCAGATGCCAATCTAACATGCCAGAATTAAATCCAGCTGTGCTCCTTTCAGTACTATGGACAGCGCCACTAATTAATTCAGCTCTGTGCACAGCCTGGAGCAAACTTCAATACTGAATAGAAATGAATCACAAGTAAATCACTTAAATAATATATATATATATTATATATTATTTTTTATTTTAGATATTTCATATGGTCTATTAGGTATATTTACCACCAGACATTTTGACCATTTATATTATCATCAGTCAGACAAATACGTATGATCCCTGCTAAAACTGGCATATGCTGGCAAACGCACACTCTGGCTGTACATTAATAAAATACTAATAATTAGACTAACAGACTAGTATTTCTAATGAAGGTGGCCATGTTCAACTGACTAGATGACTAATCGTGCACATCCCCACTTTGTATATTTATTTTGTTTTTAATTCAAGTTCTTTTTTCTAAAAATAAAACATTAACTAAGGTGTCTTGGTATGGACCCAAAGCTGTAAATGTATTAAAAAATGGACAACAGACTCCAAGATAGTATCCATTCATTAGCAGGAAAGTTGTTCAGTCAGTACAAAGACCCAAAAAGTTTTATGTCTGTTTTGTAGGCCACTGCATGTGCGTATTAGTATTTCTCTCTTATCTCCACCGCTTGCGACCTACCTAAGTAAGAAAAACATGTAAACTCTGAGAAAGTTAGAAAAAGAAAAACTGAACCGTCATGGTTTGAATATCAATAAATCAAACAGAATAATAATATACGTTATTGTTGTCACCTTGATGGAGACAAAGCCACTCCTCCTCTCCATCTCTCCCAACATGGCCGACAGCAGAGAAGACTTCCCTGAGCCAACATGGCCGACCACTGCTACCAGGAGCCAATCTTCACCTTCATGTTGATCTTCTGCAGACATGGTGGCCCATCATTGGTCCAGGAGAAGAACCCACCCTTTATCACCACACTGTGTCCATCTGAAGACAGAACATGGTTCAACCACACATGATTCCACATGGTTGCATGTAACTCTGTGTGGTTCTAATACATGGTACCATACAGTTCAATGCAAGTCTAACTAGTGTTGTGTCGTTGGCAAACATTTTGTTCTGTTTAAAGTGAACAAACTGAACTGAATCACTTCCTGAAACAATCCATTCTTAGTCAGTTCACTTGAGGTCAGTTACGAGCAAACGTGCAGGGATTCACTCACTGAGCCTCTATTTCACTGTGAGGGAATGGAGCATGTTCAGTGAATGGTTCACTGACTTTATTGCACAGTGAACAAGAGCTGTGAGTGGTTCACAGTCACTGTATTGCCCCAGACCATGCATCTCCCTCTCTTTCCCTGTCGTGTCTTGAAGAAGAAGCTTTGCTGCAAAACGCATGAACAAACACACACACTCATAGGTTAAAGTGTGGTGAAAGCTGTAATATGACGAAATGGGTGGTGAAGGCATGAGCCAGACCCTGGGTCAGACTGTTTCATTGATTTGCTCTCTATTACTCTGGACAGAAGGAGTAATGATACATTTTTGTAACTATGATGTGATGTGAGTCATGCTCCAAAATTGTCCAAAATATCCTAAATAAAACTAAAAAAAAAGAAAAGAAAAAAGAAAACTGTACAGATAATAACAGAGACAGAAAACAGATAATAACCTCCCTAGACCGGTCCAAGACTGGGAAAAAGATCTAGCCATTACCATTAACACAAACTCCTGGATGTACATCTGCAATAACATCTTCTCAATGTCCAAAACTCCAAACTGCTTCATGCCACATGGCTCTGCCCACCCATTCAAACATTCTGGTCACACATCACTCACACACTATCCTCAATCACAGGAAGCAGCATTCCAGACTCCCCATTGTTTGTCTGCTAGGAGACCTCTCATCGGTTGAACTGCCACTGAAATATGAGCAACCCATACTGGTCGCCTTAGCAATCACCAAGAAAACTATACTCCTAAACTGGAAAAACAGAAATAACCTCTCAACATCCCAATGGCAGCTATTACTATCTAATTACATCTCCACAGAATAGACCCATTTCACAGTTACTGGACCACATTTGTGAAGAGGACCTCATACTCAACTCCCCCTACTACTGCCGGTGACATCAAGCTATGCCAGGACCCTTCATACCTCATTAACTAACACCATCAAATATCAATAATAATAATAATAATAATAATAATAATAATAATAATAATAATAACAATAATAATATACTCAAAATTAAAAAAAAAAAAAAATTATACTCAAAAACAAGCTCATAGAAATGGGAGTGGTTTCTTCCTTTGTCTCCTGGATCACGGATTACCTGACAGAAAGGCCACAGTTTGTCAGGTTGGGGAACTGTTTTTCTGGGACATTAATGAGCAGCACAGGGGCTCCACAAGGGACTGTCCCTGGCTCCATTCCTGTTCACATTGTATACAGCAGACTTTAAATATAACTCTGAGTCCTGCCACATCCAGAAATACTCAGATGACACTGCTATTGTAGCTTGTATAAGGAATGGACAGGAATCTGAATATAGGGATTTGATAAAATCCTTCAGTGACTGGAGTCATAAAAACTGCCTCATACTAAACACCTCAAAGGAAATGGTCATTGATTTCCGTAGATCCAAGCCCCCTCCTCAGCCTGTGAACACTTGTGGAGTGGACATCGAGGTGGTAACAAACTATAAATATCTTGGTGTACACCTGGATAACAAGCTGGACTGGTCCCTTAACACAGATGCACTCTACAAAAAGGGGCAGAGCCGCCTCTTTTTCCTAAGGAAGCTCAGATCTCTAAACATCTGCAGTAAGATGCTGCAGATGTTTTATCAGTCTATTGTGGCAAGTGTTTTATTTTATGCTGCAGTCTGCTGGGGAGGAAGTTTGGGAAAAAAGCAAGCAAGGAGGCTGGATAAGCTTGTGAAAAAGGCTGGCTCTGTGATCGGAGTAAGGATGGACTCTCTGGAGGAAGTTGTGGAGAGAGACACAATGAGGACGGTGGAGGCCATCCTAAACAACATGGATCATCCACTGCATAACACCTTGATGGACCAAAGAAATAATGGTGGTGGAAGGCTTCTCTCTCTTCGTTGTAGGACAGAGAGATACAGAAGATCTTTCATACCAACTGCCATCAGACTCTATAATTCTTATACAAATAGATGAGACTACAGACAAATGAATTTCCCCTTGGGGATCAATAAAGTAGTTCGTATTCGTATTCGTAATAATAATAATAATAATAATGATGATAATAATAATAATAATAATAATAATAATAATGATAATAACAGAACGAAAAACAAAACAATAACAAAAACAAAACAATAACAATGTCAATATCACAGCTTTAGAATATCTATAAGTGCCTTGAAGTTTTGTACATCATTATTTATTTATTTATTCATTAATGTTTACAGTTGCTTTTTTGTTTGAATTAATTATTCAGTTATTTTGTTTGAATTTAATTATTCATTATTCAATTATTATTTATTTATTTATTTATTTATTCTTTGTTTGTTAAATTAAATTAAATTTAAAAAATGAATAAAATAAATAGATTTTCAAGTGGTTAAACACGAAAATAAACACATTGGCAGTAGAAGTCAACATTAGGAGAAGATAAAATGTTATTGATACCCAGGAAGAGAGATCAGCAACTCTACAATGCATTTTAATTCTTTCAGTATCTCAAAAATGATAAAATTTATCATTTAACATTTAAAATGTCTGTCATTCAAAAGAAATACAAATATTTTCTCCTTCAGTCTGGAGCTAGGCTTACAGTTTTGGTGCTGGGCACACAAGTGAAACTGACTTATGTCTAGAGCTGGACAGCTGTGCATGTGGTATCATACCTGTGCTATGAGGGAGTCTCTCCACATTGTTGGTCTTCAATTCATCTTGGCCCAGGAACCGTCCCAGACGTCTGAGTGAGATGACAGCCTTATAAAAAATAATTGATCCATCATAGAAACATTAAACACAGTAATCTGACATTTTACAAAAAAGTTAAGTACATCAGAGACGGAAGGAGTGGGTAGAGTGTTTCTCCACCTTTTACACATTTAACCATTTAATAAATGTTACTACAGTACACTATTTTAACACATTAATTTTGATAAAATCACATATGTCAGCTGGCATGCAGTATTTTTGGGGATATAATGTGCTATTACAACAGGAGGATTTACTGTCCTAGATGGCTCCTCACCGGGACTGCTGTTGTTCAATTTGTGCATGTGTAACATATCAAAGTAGTTATATCTTCAGAATTTTATCAAATCAATCCTGTTTGTTTCTTATTTATTTTTTCTTCTACTGAATCTGCATCTTCTTCCTGTGTGTAATTGGGGTTTGCGTGCTTGTGTTTAGTGTAGCTGCAGCATGTATCTGTGCACATGCACACAAGTCAAAGCTCCTGCCAACTGGTTTGGAGATGTTTTTACTTTGTTTTTAAATCAATATAGGGTAGTATTTTATATACATATGTACACATTACTTATATTTATATAAATATTATTACATTACATATATGATTAATATTATTTATATATTGCTCATACCAGTCTATGATTATAACCTGAGTTTAGCTGGTGTGGTTGCCATGGCAACACTATAGTTTATTGTTAAAGTAATGAAATACAGACCTTTTGGTTACTTTTTTCAGTACTATGTGTTTCATTCAAATTGATTATTTATATGTGAGAATCAATTTTGTAGTACCATGTTGTTTTTCATAGTTACAAGGTTTTGTTAATTTTTCGCTGTTGTGCCTAGTAGCAGGTTTTAGTTATTTTATTTTTATTAGGACCCAGGCACTGACTGGTGTGAGGAACCTAGTGAAACTGCTCAAATCATTATTTAAGGGCCCAAGCAGCATTGCTCACTGTGGACCCATATTGTTTTTGTTCTGATTATTCTACCTCAAGATGGCATGGTAAAGTTTACATTTTTGCAATTCCTTGAAGAACACCTTGGTGTACACCCAATGTTTTTTAGGGCCCGAGCACCGTCCGGTGCGAGGACCCTATTGAATTTCAAGGAATTATTATTATTAGGGCCCGAGCACCGTCCGGTGCGAGGACCCTATTGAATTTCAAGGAATTATTAGGGGGCCAAGCCCGCGGGGGCTGGGGAACGCGACTGCAAAGCAGACGCGTTTCCCAGCACCAGCGGTGCTGGGAACCCTATTGTAATTGTTCCGATTTTTATTTTTATTTCTTTTATTCTTCCGTTGATAAAAGTGCTACTGCAGGCTAAACCGTACAAGGGAGGGCGGTGGAATTTGGAGGATTGGTCCAGACCCCTGCACGTACCTCAGGCGCAAAAATTGACATATGTCTACCCGCAGGTGGCGCTATAACCAAGGGAAACACGCTTTGGCCTATAACTCCCAAATCCTTTGGCGCACATTCAAAAGCCTCATATTCACAGATTCCCTGAATTGCCCTGAATCACCTGGGCTAGGCCACGCCCATTTCCGCCTAGAATTTTTTTTTCAGGAAATCGCTAAAACTCGAAAACCTACTTTTTCGAACTCCTCCTTGGGGTTTGGTCCGATCAGTGTGAAATTTGGTATGTCCATTCGTCAGCTGCACCTGATCTAAAGTTATCAAAACAGTTTTGGTTGGTCAAAATATGCGCAAATTATTAACGAATAAAATTTTATAGCTAGCTAGAAAAATGCGAACAGTTGCATATCTCGGTCAAAATAAATGCTAACGACACCAAATCCAAGATCCTTGGTTGTCATGTGACTGTGGGGGGTGTGAGCCAAGTTTGGTTAACTTTGCCCACTAGGGGGCGCTGCAAATATGCCAACGTTATATCTCTTAAACGGCAACACCGATTTTTACCAAATTTGGTGGGCATGATGCTGGGTCACTCCTGAGGCCATATCTTGATGATAATCACGACTGGTCAAAGTGGGCGTGGCTTATTACGACATAAACAACAAACATTAATTTTAGCTCAAGTATTATGCTGAGGGCTGTGAAATTTACAGGGTATATATAGAATAGGACACACACCACCCACACCAAAAATTATGCATCTACTCCACTAGGTGGCACTGTAATGGACACAATCACGTTTTGGCATGTAACTTCCACATTTTTGATCACAAGTTCATAAACTTTATATCCACGTGTTCCCTACATAGACCCGCATCTTCTGCCATAGACCACGCCCACTTCCACAACACATTTCTCTTTCTAATTCGCTACACGTTAAAAACCTATTTTTTCGAACTCCTGCTAGGCTTTACGCTCCATCTGCACGAAACTTTGCACATACAGTCTCCAGATCGGCCTGATCAAAAGTTATCAAAAGAATTTTGCTACTCCAAAACATGCGGTACTTACAAATAATCAATTTTTCCTGCTAGCCAAAAAAACCCATATTGCTGCATATTTTTGTCAAAGTAAAAGCTATCGACATGAAACTCAAATCACTTGTTTCAGACGTCAGCAAGAGGCTCTGTACCAAATTTGGTGCAAATTTGTCAAAAGGGGGCGCTATAAACTGAGAAAAATCAAGCGACACAAAAGTTGCTCAGATTCGCACAAAATTTTGTGAGCGTGATGTGGAGTCACTCCCGAGGCCAGCCGTAAAGTTTAGTACTGTTTGGTCAAAGTGGGCGTGACTTGTTACGACAAACATATTCAGCAATAATACAGAGCTTCCAGTGCTCTTCCCATTACAATAAGAAGAGTGAAGAGAGAGGGCATCCTTGTTTGACCTGATGTGCGATAGCAAATCTTGGCGACGTACTTTCCTGTACCAAAATAAAGCCATTCGCGTTGCGTGGGCTACGCGATGCCCGGGAGCCGAGTCGCGCGGGAGGCTTGGCCCCCTTTCATAACTGCTTGCAGTTCTAGTTATTATTAGGGGGCCAAGCCCGCGGGGCCTGGGGGACGCGTATGCACAAGCATACGCGTTTCCCAGGACCAGCGGTGCTGGGAACCCTATTGTTTTTGTTAAAGTTTTTATTAGGGGGCCAAGCCCGCGGGGGCTGGGGACCGCGTATGCAAGCATACGCGGTTCCCAGGACCAGCGGTGCTGGGAACCCTATTGTTTTTGTTCGGATTTTCATTTTTCTCTATTATTATTTTTACTTTTCCCCCGGTAAAAGTGGTACTGCAGCCTAAACCGTGCATGGGAGGGCGGTGCAATTTGGAGGGTTGGTCCAGGCCCCCGCAGGGACCTCAGGCGCAAAAATTGACATATGTCATCCAGTACGTGGCGCTATAACCAAGGGAAACGCCTTTTGGCCAATAACTCCCAAACCGTTTGTCGCACATTCAAAAGACTCATATCCCCCGATTCCCTGAATTGCCCTCGATCTCCTGGGCTAGGCCACGCCCATTTCCGCCTATAATTTTTTTTCAGGAAATCGCAAAAACTCGAAAACCTACTTTTTCGAACTCCTCCTTGGGGTTTCATCCGATCAGTATGAAATTTGGCACGTGCAGTCTTCCGATGGTCCTGATCTAAAGTTATCAAAAGAATTTTGTTCGTTCAAAATATGCGCAAATTATTAATGAAGAAATTTTTCTAGCTAGCTATAAAAACACAAACAGTTGCATAACTCGGTCAAAGTAAATGCTAACGACACCAAATCTGAGAACATTGGTTGGCATGTGACTGTGGGAGTATGAGCCAAATTTGGCTAATGTTGGCCACTAGGGGGCGCTCAAAATATGGGAATGTCATATCTCTTAAACACAAACACCGATTTTTACCAAATTTGGTGGGCATGATGCTGGCTCACTCCTGAGGCCATATCTTGAAGGTCATCACGACTGGTCAAAGTGGGCGTGGCTTATTACGAGATAAACAACAAACATTTATTTCAGCTCAAGTATTACGCTGAGAGCTGCGAAATTTACAGGGTATATATAGAATAGCACACAGACCGCCCATACCAAAAATTATGCATCTACTCCACTAGGTGGCGCTGTAACGGACGCAAACGCATTTTGGCCTGTAACTTCCACATTTTTAATCACATCTTCATAAACTTTATATCCACCTGTTCCCTAAATAGATTCACATCTTTTGACATAGGCCACGCCCACTCCCACAGCATAATTCTCTTTGTAAGACGCTACACGTCAAAAACCTACTTTTTCGAACTCCTCCTAGGGTTTATGCTCCAGCTGCACGAAACTTTGCACATACAATCTCCAGATGGGCCTGATCAAAAGTTATCAAAAGAATTTTGCTACTCCAAAAAATGCAGTACTTATAAATAAGCAAATTTTTCTGCTAGCTAAAAAAACACATACTGTTGCACATTTTTGTCAAAGTAAAAGCTATCGACATGAAACTCAAGACACTGCTCTCCGAGGTCAACCACAGGCTCTGTGCCAAATTTGGTGCAAATTGGGCAATAGGGGGCGCTATAAACACGGTAATATGAAGCGACAAAAAAAGTTGCTCCTATCCGCACGAAAATCGGGGAGCATGATCTGGACTTGCTCCCGAGCCCAGCCATAACATTTTGTTATGTTTGGTCAAAGTGGGCGTGACTTCTTACAACAAACATATTCAGCCTTTGACACTTGCAGTGCTCTTCCCATTACAGTAAGAGGAATGGAGAGACAGGGCAGCCTCATTTGACCCCACATTTAACGGCAGACCTCTGTGACGTGCCTCTCGGTGACGAAACAGAGCCGTTTGCGTTGCGTGGGTTCCACTACGCCCGGGGGCCAAGTCGCGCGGGAGGCTTGGCCCCCGTTCATAACTGCTTGCAGTTCTAGTTAGGGGGCCAAGCCCGCGGGGGCTGGGGAACGCGACTGCAAAGCAGACGCGTTTCCCAGCACCAGCGGTGCTGGGAACCCTATTGTTTTTGTTCGGATTTTTTATTTTTTTTCTCTATTATTTATTATTTTTATTTTTCCCCCGGTAAAAGTGGTACTGCAGCCTAAACCGTGCATGGGAGGGCGGTGCAATTTGGAGGGTTGGTCCAGACCCCTGCAGGGACCTCAGACGCAAAAATTGACATATGTCCGCCAGCAGGGGGCGCTATAACCAAGGGAAACACCTTTTGGTCTATAACTCCCACACCGTATGTCGCACATTCAAAAACCTCATATCCCCAGATTCCCTGAACACCCTGAATCACCTGGGCTAGGCCACGCCCATTTCCGCCTATAATTTTTTTTCAGGAAATCGCAAAAACTCGAAAACCTACTTTTTCGAACTCCTCCTTGGGGTTTGGTCCGATCAGTGTGAAAATTGGCACGTATGTTCTTCACCTGGACCTGATCTAAAGCTATCAAAAGAATTTTGTTCGCTCAAAATATGTGCAAATTTTTAACGAATAAAATTTTCTAGCTAGCTATAAAAACACAAAGAGTTGCATAACTCGGTCAAAAAAAAAGATAACGACACCAAGTCTGAGATCCTTGGTTGGCATGTGACTATGGGGGTATGAGCCAAATTTGGCTAATGTTGGCCACTAGGGGCCGCTGCAAATATGGGAACGTTATATCTCTTAAATGCC
Source organism: Lutjanus argentimaculatus (assembly GCA_034769285.1). Classification (NCBI taxonomy): domain Eukaryota; kingdom Metazoa; phylum Chordata; class Actinopteri; order Lutjaniformes; family Lutjanidae; genus Lutjanus; species Lutjanus argentimaculatus. Next base: position 436,255 of record JAWZSL010000102.1, on the reverse strand, counting down.
AACAATGATTTTTACCAAATTTGGTGGGCATGATACTGGGTCACTCCTGAGGCCATATCTTGAAGGTCATCACGACTGGTCAAAGTGGGCGTGGCTTATTACGAGATAAACAACAAACACTTATTTCAGCTGAAGTATTAAGCTGAGGGCTGCGAAATTTACAGGGTATATATAGAATAACGCACAGACCGCCCATACCAAATATTGTGCGTCTACTCCACTAGGTGGCGCTGTAACGGATGCAAACGCATTTTGGCCTGTAACTTCCACATTTTAAATCACATCTTCATAAACTTTATATCCACGTGTTCCCTAAAAAGATCCGCATCTCTTGACATAGGCCACGCCCACTCCCACAGCATATTTCTCTTTGTAAGACGCTACACGTCAAAAACCTACTTTTTCGAACTCCTCCTAGGGTTTACGCTCCAGCTGCACGAAACTTTGCACATATATTCTCCAGATGGGCTTGATCAAAAGTTATCAAAAGAATTTTGCTACTCCAAAAAATGCGGTGACTTATAAATAAACAAATTTTTCTGCTAGCAAAAAAACACATACTGTTGCATATTTTTGTCAAAGTAAAAGCTATCTACATGAAACTCAAGACACTGCTCTCAGACGTCAACCAGAGACTCAGTGCCAAATTTGATGCAAATTGGGCAATAGGGGGCGCTATACACACGGTAATATCAAGCGACAAAAAAGTTGCTCGTATCCGCACGAAATTCGGGGAGCGTGATCTGGAGTTGCTCCCGAGCCCAGCCATAAAATTTTGTTATGTTTGGTCAAAGTGGGTGTGACTTGTTACAGCAAACATATTCAGCATTTGACACTTGCAGTGCTCTTCCCACTACAGTAAGAGGAAGGGAGAGACAGGGCAACCTTGTTCTACCCAACGTTTAACAGCAAACCCCGGCAACATGCCTCCCGGTGATGAAACAGAGCCGTTTGCCTTACGTGGGCTCCGCGACGCCCGGGGGCCGAGTTGTGCGGGAGGCTTGGCCCCCGTTCATAACTGCTTGCAGTTCTAGTTATTAGGGGGCCAAGCCCGCGGGGGCTGGGGGACGCGTATGCAAGGCATACGCGTTCCTCAGCACCAGCGGTGCTAGGAACCCTATTGTTTTTGTTAAAGTTTTTATTATTATTTTTATACTTCCGTTGGTAAAAGTGGTGCTGCAGGCTAAACCGTGCATTGGAGGGCGGTGCAATTTGGAGGGTTGGTCCAGACCCCTGCACGTACCTCAGGCGCAAAAAATCACATATGTCCACCAGCAGGGGGCGCTATAACAAGGGAAACGCGTTTTGGGCTATAACTCCCACACCGTATGTCGCACATTCAAAAGCCTCATATCCACAGATTCCCTCAATAGTACTGAGTCACCTGGGCTAGGCCACGCCCATTTCCGCCTAGAATTTTTTTCCCGCAAAATCGCGAAAACTGGAAAACTTACTTTTTCGAACTCCTCCTTGGGGTTTTGTCCGATCAGTAAGAAATTTGGCACGTTCAGTCTTCCAATGGTCCTGATCTAAAGTTATCAAAAGAATTTTGTTCGGTCAAAATATGCGCAAATTATTAACGAATAAAATTTTCTAGCTAGCTATAATAATGCGAACAGTTGCACATCTCGGTCAAAATAAATGCTAACGACACCAAATCTGAGAATCTTGGTTGTCATGTGACTGTGGGGGTATGAGCCAAATTTGGTTCACGTTGGCCACTAGGGGGCGCTGCAAATATGGGAACATTATATCTCTTAAACGGAAACACCGATATTTACGAAATTTGGTGGGTATGACGCTGGGTCACTCCTGAGGCCATATATTCAAGGTAATCCCGACTGCTCAAAGTGGGCGTGGCTTATTACGAGATAAACAACAAACATTTATTTCAGCTCAAGTATTATGCTGAGGACTGTGAAATTTACATGGTTTATATAGAATAGGACACAGACCACCCACACCAAAAATTGTGCATCTACTCCACTAGGTGGCGCTGTAACGGACGCAAACGCATATTGGCCTGTAACTTCCACATTTTTAATCACATCTTCATAAACTTTATATCCACGTGTTCCCTTAATAGATCCGCATCTTCTGACATAGGCCACGCCCACTCCCACAGCATATTTCTCTTTGTAAGTCACTACAGGTCTAAAACCTACTTTTTCAAACTCCTCCTAGGGTTTACGCTCCATCTGCACAAAACTTTGCACATACAATCTCCAGACTTGCCTGATCAAAAGTTATCAAAAGAATTTTGCTACTCCAAAACATGCGCTATTTATAAATACGCAATTTTTTCTGCTAGCTAAAAAACACATACCGTTGCATATTTTTGTCAAAGTAAAAGCTATCGACATGAAACTCAAATCACTTGTTTCAGAGGTCAACCACAGGCTCTGTGCCAAATTCGGCGCAAATTGGACAACAGGGGGCGCTATAAACAGAGAAAAATCAAGCGACACAAAAGTTGCTCAGATTCGCACGAAATTCGGCAAGCACCATGTGGACTCTCTCCCGAGGCCGTCTGTAATGTTTAGTGATGTTTGGTCAAAGTGGGCGTGACTTCTTACAACAAACATATTCAGCCTCTCACACTGCTCTTCCCATTACAATAAGAGGAATTGAAAGACAGGGCAGCCTTGTGCGACCCCACGTTCGATAGCAGATCTTGGCGGTGTGCCTCCTGGTAATGAAATAGAGCCATTTGCGTTGCGTGGGCTCCACGACGCCCGGGGCCGAGTCGCGCTGGAGGCTTGGCCCCGTTGATAACTGCTTGCAGTTCTAGTTAGGGGGCCAAGCCCGCGGGGCCTGGGGACCGCGTATGCAAGCATACGCGTTTCCCAGGACCAGCGGTGCTGGGAACCCTATTGTAATTGTTCAGATTTTTATTATTTTTATTTTTCCACCGCTAAAAGTGGTGCTGCAGCCTAAACCGTGCAAGGGAGGGCGGTGCAATTTGGAGGATTGGTCCAGACCCCTGCACGTACCTCAGGCGCAAAAATTGACATATGTCCGCCAGCAGGGGGCGCTATAACCAAGTAAAACACCTTTTGGCCTATAACTCCCACACCGTATGTCGCACATTCAAAAGCCTCATATCCACAGATTCCCTCAATTACCCTGAATCACCTGGGCTAGGCCACGCCCATTTCCGCCTATAATTTTTTTCCGCTACATCGCGAAAACTGGAAAACCTATTTTTTCGAACTCCTCCTTGGGGTTTTGTCCGATCGGTGTGAAATTTGGAACATACAATCTTCTGATGGACCCGATCTTAAGTTATCAAAAGAATTTTGCTCCGTCAAAATATGCGCAAATTATTAACGAATAAATTTTTCTAGCTAACTATAAAAACGCGAACAATTGCATATCTCGGTCAAAATAAATCCTAATCACACCATGTCTGAGATCCTATGTTGGCATGTGACTTTGGGTGTGTGAGCCAAATTTGGCTAATGTTGGCCACTAGGGGGCGCTGCAAATATGGGACATTTATATCTCTTAAACGGAAACACAGATTTTTACCAAATTTGGTGGGTATGATGCTGGGTCACTCCTGAGGCCAGATCTGGAAGGTAATCACGACTGGTCAAAGTGGGCGTGGCTTATAACAAGATAAACAACAAACATTAATTTCAGCTTAAGTATTATGCTGAGGGCTGTGAAATTTACATGGTATATATAGAATAGCATACAGAACACCCATATCAAAAACTGTGCGTCTACTCCACTAGGTGGCGCTGTGACGGACGCAAACGCATTTTAGCCTGTAACTTCCACATTTTAAATCACATTTTCATAAACTTTATATCCACGTGTTCCCTACATACAGCCGCATCTTCTGACATAGGCCACGCCCACTCCCACAGCATATTTCTCTTTGTAAGTCGCTACACGTCAAAAATCTACTTTTTTGAACTCCTCCTAGGGTTTACGCTCCACCTGCACGCAAGTTTGCACACACAATCTCCAGACTTGCCTGATCAAAAGTTATCAAAAGAATTTTGCTACTCCAAAAAACGCAGTACTTATAAATAAACAATTTTTTTTTGCTAGCTAAAAAACACATACCGTTGCATATTTTTGTCACAGTAAAAGCTATCAACATCAAACTCAAGACACTTGTTTCAGAGGTCAGCCAGAGGCTTTGTACCAAATTTGGTGCAAATTGGTCAAAAGGGGGCGCTATAAACTGAGAAAAATCAAGCGACACAAAAGTTGCTCAGATTCGCACGAAATTCGTTGAGCGTGATCTGGAGTTGCTCCCGGGCCCGGCCATCAATGTTAGTGATGTTTGGTCAAAGTGGGCGTGACTTGTTACAAACAAACATATTCAGCCTTTCACACTGCTCTTCCCATTACAATAAGAGCAATGGAGAGAGAGGGCAGCCTTGTTTGACCCGACGCTAGACAGCAAACCTCGGTGACGTGCCTCCCGGTCACGAAACAGAGCCGTTTACGTTGCGTGGGCTCAGCGATGCCCGGGGGCCGAGTTGCGCGGGAGGCTTGGCCCCCGTTCATAACTGCTTGCAGTTCTAGTTATTATAGTTCCCTATTATTTTTATTTTTCCCACAATAAAAGTGGTGCTGCAGGCTAAACCGTGCATGGGAGGGCGGTGCAATTTGGAGGGTTGGTCCAGACCCCTGCACGTACCTCAGACGCAAAAATTCACATATGTCCGCCAGCAGGTGGCGCTATAACCAAGGGAAACACCTTTTGGCCTATAACTCCCACACCGTATGTCGCACATTCAAAAGCCTCATATCCTCTGATTCCCTGAATAGCCCTGAATCACCTGGCCTAGGCCACGCCCATTTCCGCCTATAATTTTTTTTTGCTACATCACGAAAACTGGAAAACCTACTTTTTCAAACTCCTCCATGGGGCTTTGTCCAATCAGTGTGAAATTTGGCACGTACACTCGTCAGTGGGCCGTGATATAAAGTTATCGAAGGAATTTTGTTCCGTCCAAATATGTGCAAATTATTAACGAATAACTTTTTCTAGCTAGCTATAAAAACGCGAACAGTTGCATAACTCGGTCAAAGTAAATGCTAATCACACCAAATCTGAGATCCTTGGTTGCCATGTGACTGTGGGGGTATGAGCCAAATTTGGCTAATGTTGGCCACTAGGGGGCGCTGCAAATATGGGAACAGTATATCTCTTAAACGGCAACACCGATTTTTATCAAATTTGGTGGGCATGATGCTGGGTCACTCCTGAGGCCATATCTTGAAGGTCATCACGACTGGTCAAAGTGGGCGTGGCTTATTACGAGATAAACAACAAACATTTATTTCAGCTCAAGTATTAAGCTGAGGGCTGTGAAATTTACAGGGTATATATAGAATAGCACACAGACAGCCCATACCAAAAATTGTGCATCTACTCCACTAGGTGGCGCTGTAACGGATGCAAACGCATTTTGGCCTGTAACTTCCACAATTTAAATCAAATATTCATAAGCTTTATATCCACGTGTTCCCTAAATAGATCCGCATCTTGTGACATAGGCCACGCCCACTCCCACAGCAAATTTCTCTTTGTAAGTTGCTACACGTCAAAAACCTACTTTTTTGAACTCCTCCTAGGGTTTACGCTCCAGCTGCACGAAACTTTGCACATACAATCTCCAGATGGGCCTGATCAAAAGTTATCAAAAGAATTTTGCTACTCCAAAACATGCGCTATTTATAAATACGCAATTTTTTATGCTAGCTAAAAAACACATACTGTTACATATTTTTGTCAAAGTAAAACCTATCGACGTGAAACTCAAATCACTTGTTTCAGAGATCAACCAGAGGATCTGTGCCAAATTTGGCACAAATTGGCCAACAGGGGGCGCTATAAACAGAGAAAAATCAAGCGACACGAAAGTTGCTCAGATTCGCACGAAATTTGGCAAGCGCAATGTGGAGTCTCTCCTGAGGCGGGATGTAAAGTTTAGTGATGTTTGGTCAAAGTGGGCGTGACTTCTTACAACAAACATATTCAGCCTCTCACACTACTCTTCCCATTACAGTAAGAGGAATGGAACGAGAGGGCAGCCTTGTACGACCCCACGTTCGATAGCAGATCTCGATGGTGTGCCTCCTGGTAATGAAATAGAGCCATTTGCGTTGCGTGGGCTCCGCGACGCCCGGGGGCCGAGTCGCGCGGGAGGCTTGGCCCCCGTTCATAACTGCTTGCAGTTCTAGTTTTTTTTCTTTTTCTTATTACGACAAAAATAAATCGCTTATTTGGGGGCTTTAACATATTCAAAAACTCACCAAATTTTGCGGTCGCATCAGTCGCGGTGAAAATTTACGTGTATTAGGGTTTTCGGCGGTGGCCGGGCCAAAATGGCTAGGCCACGCCCCTTAAACTGCGCCCTACTCGCTAGGTTTCACGGATCTCCACGAAAATTGGTACACATCTAGATCATTCCGAGACGCAAAAAAAAAGGTCATAGGGACCCATAGGCTAAACCCAACAGGAAGGCAGCCATTTTGAATTTCGTGGTCATTTTTGGCGTTTTCCACGTTTTGCATTTTAACGAACTCCTCCTACAGGATTAATCAGAACGGCTTCAAAATCGCTGTGTACCAACTAGACTACTTTGTGATCAAAAGTTATCAAAAGATTGCACTATCGTTGAAGGGTGTGGTCGTGAGGTGGCGGCGAATTTTGATGCCTCGCCATGAAAAACGAAATTGCTATAACTTTAGCATAAATGGTCCAATCTGCACCAAACTTGAAATGCTTGATAATTGTCTCACCCTGAACACGTCTACATGCAGAAATTTTGTAATTGTCATAGCGCCCCCTGCTGGCGACAGGAAATACCATGTTTTAGACTTTTAGGTGCTGCTCTGAGCACGTTGACCATATTCAACTCAAATTTGGTCAGTGAGGCCTTAAGACCTTGGTAATGCTATATTGTGAAGACCATGATGTCTCGTCAAACGATGCCGCACTGACGGCGCGGCGAAGGTCGATGTTTCGCCAAAACACAGGAAGTGGACATAACTTCAGTTTACCTAGTGGAATCTTCCTGAATCTTAATATGTTTGTCATTGGTCCCGTCCTGAGCATATGATATTAATTTCGTAAGTGGGCGTGGCTAAACAAACTCCGTCTCCACAACTTATCCGATTGACTTCAAAACTGGTGTGTACCATATAAACTAATTTGTGATTAAAAGTTATTAAAAGAATTGGTCAGTGTAGAACAGTGTGGGTGTGGCATGGCGTCGACTTTTGATGTCTCGCCATGAAACACGAAATTGCTATAACATGGGATTAAATGGTGAAATCTGCTCCAAACTTCACATGTATGATAAAAGTCCCGGTTTGAACACATCTGCATGATGCTCACGAGTCATAGTCATAGCGCCACCTAGTGGAGACAGGAAGTAACACCGCATTGCTTCCTACAGCGTCCAAAGGGGGTGAAAATTCAGCGCCTCGTCTGCCATTCAGCCTCTGGCCACAAGGTCAGGGTGGTAGCAGGCCCGGAGTGGTGTGGGGGCTGCGGTCGCCAACACCCCGAGTTGCGGGCACCCCGAGTTGCGTGGGGGTGCGAGGGCCCGTTCAACGCTGCTTGCAGCTTTAATTATTATTTTTTTTCTTTTTCTTATTACGACAAAAATAAATCGCTTATTTGGGGGCTTTAACATATTCCAAAACTCACCAAATTTGGCGGTCGCATCAGTCGCAGTGAAAATTTACGTGTATTAGGGTTTTCGGCCGTGGCCGGGCCAAAATGGCTAGGCCACGCCCCTTAAACAGCGCCCTACTCGCTAGTTTTCACGGATCTCCACGAAAATTGGTACACATGTAGATCATGCCGAGACGCAAAAAAAAGGTCATAGGGACCCATAGGCTAAACCCAACAGGAAGGCGGCCATTTTGAATTTCGTGGTCATTTTCCACATTTTGCATTTTAACGAACTCCTCCTACAGGATTAATCAGAATGGCTTCAAAATCGCTGTGTACCATCTAGACTACTTTGTGATCAAAAGTTATTAAAAGATCACGCTATCGTTGAAGGGTGTGGCCGTGAGGTGGCGGCGAATTTTGATGTCTCGCCATGAAAAACGAAATTGCTATAACTTTACCATAAATGTTATGATCTGCACGAAACTTCACGTTTGATAATAGTCCCGCCCTGAACACGTCTATATGAAAATATTCCATAAATGTCATAGCGCCCCCTACTGGCGACAGGAAATGACATGTTTTATAGTTTGAGGTGCTGCTCTGAGCACGTTGACCATATCTGACTCAAATTTGGTCAGTGAGGCCTTAAGTCCTTGGTAATGCTATATTGTGAAGATCATGACGTATCGTCACACGGCCTTGGGCCCAGTGCGCGGCGAAGTCGATGTTTCGCCAAAACGCAGGAAAGTGGCCTTAACTTCACTGTCCTTGGTCATATCTGCCTGAAACTTCACATGTGTGTTAATGGTCCAGGCCTGAACATGAGATACGAGTTTCGTTGATGGGCGTGGCCAAATGGCTTGGCCACGCCTTTAAACATCAGCCCCTGCGGCACATTTCACCAACATGCACGAAAATTGGTACACATATGTATGACACCCAGATGCACAAAAAAGCCTCTTGGACCCATTGGCCAAACCCAACAGGAAGTCGGCCATTTTGCTTTTGGCGGCCATTTTTGCCGTTTTGCACGTGTTGTATTTTAACGAACTCCTCCTACAGGGTTAATCAGAACGGCTTCAAAATTACTGTGTGCCATCTAGACAACGTTGTGATCAAAAGTTACTAAAAGATTATGCTCTTGTTGAAGGGTGTGGCTGTGAGGTGGCGGCGAAGTTTGATGTCTCGCTATGAAACATGAAATTGCTATAACTTTACCATAAATGGTCCGATCTGTACCAAACTTCACATGCTTGATAACAGTCCTGCCCTGAACAGGTCTACATGCAGAAAATTTCTAATTGTCATAGCGCCACCTGCTGGCGACAGGAAATACCATGTTTTAGACTTTGAGGTGCTGCTCTGAGCACGTTGACCATATTCAACTCAAATTTGGTCAGAAAGGCCTTAAGATGTTGGTAATGCTATATTGTGAAGACCATGATGTCTCGTCAAACGGTGCCGCCCTGACGGCGCGGCGAATGTCGATGTTTCGCCAAAACACAGGAAGTGGACATAACTTCAGTTTACTCAGTGGAATCTTCCTGAATCTTAATATGTTTGTCACTGGTCCCGTCCTGAGCATATGATATTAATTTTGTAAGTTGGCGTGGCTAAACAAACTCCGTCTCCACAACTGATCCGATTGACTGCAAAACTGGTGTGTACCATATAGACTACTTTGTGATTAAAAGTTATTAAAAGAATTGGTCAGTGTAGAACAGTGTGGGTGTGGCATGGCATCGACTTTTTATGTCTCGCCATGAAACACGAAATTGCTATAACATGAGATTAAATGGTCAAATCTGCTCCAGACTTCACATATATGATAATAATCCCGGTCTGAACACATCTGCATGATGCTCACGAGTCATAGTCATAGCGCAACCTAGTGGAGACAGGAAGTAACACCCGATTCCTTCTTACAGTGTACGAAGGGGGTGAAAATTCAGCAACTCCTCTGCAAGTCGGCCTCTGGCGGCATAGTCACGGCCACAGTAGGCCCCGAGTGGCACGGGGGCTGCGGTCGCCAGCACCCCGAGTTGCGCGGGGGTGCGAGGGCCCGTTCAACGCTGCTTGCAGCTTTAATTTGTTTTTGTTTTTTTGTTGTTTTTTTTTTGCCATTTTAATTGTTCAATTGCTTTTCTGCTGCAACTTTTATGACCTCCACTCAATTTTCTCAGGTTAGGTTATCCAAGGAATTTTGGTATATAAATTTGTTTCAATTTTCATGTCAATCAATTTTTTGGGGGGGTTTTGGCTTAATTAGTTTTTGCCTTGTGTTGGTGTCCATCTTGTTTTCTTCCTGTGTGTTATTTGGTTTGGCTAAGCCACTATATATGTTCATTGCTTGCTCCATAACAATGTGTTCATCAACGTCCTTGGCCACAGAGGAAACTGTACCATGAAAGAGACTTGGAATTGCAAGTAATTAACCATTAATTAATTGTATTGTTAATTGTATTTTATTTATTTATTTATTTATTTATTCAATTTGTGCATTTACAGACAATGTGTGAGCAGACAAACAAGAACAAACAAACAAAAAAGCAAACAAACAAACAAACAAACAAACAAAAAAGCAAAACAAAAACCATAACAAACAAGCAAAATAAAAAACAGATTTAGTCACCAAAGTCCCCCAACCTGCACCTGCTTATGTGTTGTTACTCAACAACATGACCAACAGACAGTAAGGAACATGGGCTGATAGACAGACAAGACAGACAGACCAACAAACGGACATGGACAGACAGACAAGCAGACACAGACAGACAGGCTCCATAGATTTTGTAATTTATCTTCACGTGTTTGTAAAGAGAGGAAAAATAAGAGAAAATAGAGAGACTTAAAAGTGTGAGGAGGTTTTAGTTCACTAACAGATTCAGGCTTTTCAAAAAGGGAGGCCAGGTATCCTGAAAAGTAACTGTTTGATTATTATTAGATGCAGTGATTTGTTCCATTGAAATGTGTTCAGCCAACAAGTCCAACCATTGTGATGTTGTTATTTTGTGTCTGTATTTCCAGTTGAGCAATATTGTCTTTTTTGCAATGGTCAAGGTGATGAGTATGGCATTGTGGTGTTTGTGTAGGTGACTGATGGGTGTGAGGTCACCTAAAAGGCAGAGGGAGGGGGAGAGTGGAATCGTGTGATCCAGTATTTGAAAAATGAAGGTTATTACATTATTCCAGAAGTTTTGAGTTGGTGTACATAGCCACACTGAGTGAAAACAGTTGTCGGTTGTGTTGAGAGTGCATTGGGAACATATGGCAGTGTCTGTGAAGCCCATTAAATGCAGTCTGTGTTGAGTTATGTGTGTTCTGTGTATTGTCTTGCATTGAATGAGTTGTAATCTGGGGTTGCTTGACATAAAGAAGATGTTATTGCAGATTTGTTTCCAGCGGGTTGTATCTATATGAATTGATAAGTCATTTTGCCAGTCTGTGGTGGGGATGGATGTGGTGGAATCTTTGGCTGATGAAATGAGCCTATATAATCTGGACAGCAGCTTCCTGGATGTTGATATTTTAAGAAGGTCTTGGGCTATTGGTGGTGCTTCTAAGTCAACAGTTCTCAAACTGGGGTCCCTGGACTTCTGGGGGTCCGCGAGCCATAGCTTGGGGATCTGCAAAATAATTTGTAATAAATTCTTAAAGTTATGCCATATCATTAAAAAAGTGCATAATTACATGTGGGGACCGCTGCGCCAATAAAACAAACATATTAAACCAATTACTCCCTCCTACTTTAGCTTTGGATCAATAAAAAGTCTGATATGACTGTGACACATCATGTAAATCTGTCAAGCATCACTCTCCTGTATCAGGAGGCACTTGGCGCACAGCTCCTGCACTGCTTAGCATTTCTAGCTAGCGACAATGGACAAATATTTCAGTACGTCCACTTCATCAGTGATGCTAAGCCCAAACCAGCTAAACTGAGAAAATATGACAACAGTTATCTCGAGTTTGGATTAATTGAGAACAGCGACGGAAGACCAAAATGTGTCGTGTGTCTTAAGGTGCTAGCAAATGAAGCCATGAAGCCAGCCAAGCTAAAGCGGCATCTCATTACAAAGCACCCAGAGCGTAAGGACAAAACAAAAGATTTTTTTCGTCGAAAGGGTGAGGAATATATAAGGCAGAAAACACGAATGGTGAACTTGGCCACAACTTCAGAAAAAGCACAGAGTGCTTCTTATTTAGTGGCTCACGGATTGCGAAAAGTAAAAAGATTGTTTTGGTGCACTATCCCTGAGAAGGAGAGATTTTGGAGGACTTTCTGTTCTGCAAGGATGTGTCGGGCAGGACAACATGTGAGGAAATATTCAGACTTCTGGACGCTTTCATGACTGAAGCTGGACTAAGCTGGGAAAAATGTGTGGCCGTTTGTACGGATGGCTCAGCAGCGATGACCGGCCGAAAGAGTGGAGTTACTGTGCGGATAAAGTCTGTCAATCCGAGGATTATTGCTACTCACTGTATGCTGCATAGGCAAGCACTCGCCTCTAAAGACATGGAACCAAATCTTCACTCTGTTTTGAACAGAGCTGTGACTGCAGTTAATTTTGTGAAGTCAAGGGCGCTGCAGTCACGTTTGTTTGGACAACTTTGCTGGGATATGGATGCTGGACATGACGCACTGCTATATCACTGTGAAGTGCGATGGCTCTCTTGTGGTAAACTTTTGCAGCAGGTGTTTGAGCTACGCAGAGAAATGGCAGAGTTTATGAAAGAGGAAAAACCCGACATTGCACAGTTTTTTACTGACCCTGGCAACGTTAGCATATCTTGCCAACATATTTAACATGCTGAATAGCCTCAACCTCTCCATCCAAGGAGGCCACACATGTATCCTTGAAGTCAGCAACAAAATCACTGCCTTCATGAAGAAAACAGACCTATGGAGAAGGAGGATACAAGAAGGAATAACAGACATGTTCCCCCAACTGACTGAGTTTCTCCACACAAATAATCTGTCTGTGGCTACAGTGAGGGAGGTTGTCACCTCACACCTCATGTCACTGAGCGAGCACTTCAGCTCATACTTCTCCGATGTGAACACCAATGCCTGGGACTGGGTGTGCGATCCCTTTGCACCAGCTGCAACAGCAAATGGCCTGACAGGTAAGGCAGAAGAGCAAACTGTTGGAGTTATCCTGTGATAGGACATTGAAGGCCCGATTTCAGCAGGTTAATCATGCAAACTTTTTGGTCCTCCCTCTCACATGAGTATCCCAAACTCACTGCTGAGGCCATGCAAATATTGCTCCCCTTTCCTACCACTTACCTCTGTGAATCATCTTTTTCCACTTTGACTGCAATGAAGAACAAGTACCGGGCTCATTTACAAGTAGAGGATGATCTTAGAGTCTGTTTGTCATCCATCACTCCAAGAATAGAGAAACTGTGTTGTGAGAGACAGGCTCATCCTTCTCACTAACTTAATGAGTTATTGTTAGTGATGTGTATGTGTATAGAATTGATGTGTGTGATAAGACTTTGATAGAGCCTAATACAAATATTTATAACAAGGCTTAATTACTAATACTGTTATGATGTTCAGTTTTCTGAATAAGAGGCAATAAGTTATGTTAAAGTTGAAGCACCAAAGTAAGCTTTAAAATGGCTTTGAAATGAACTGGTTCATTTGGACTGTGCCAGTTTTGATACTGTTCATTTTCTGAAAGCTTTATGATCTATAACTTGAAAATTACAAATGTTGTGAAGTCAAAATGTAATTTGAATAAAATTACCCTGTGAGTAAAATGATTTATGACAAGGCTTAATTACTAATACTGTTATGATGCTCAGTTTTCTGCCAATAATTTGAATAAAGGGCAATAAGTTTTGTTAAAGCTGGAGCACTTAAGTAAGCTTTAACACAGTTTTGAAATGAACTGGTTCATTTGGACTGTGCCAGTTTTGATACTGTTCATTTTCTGAAAGCTTCAAGATCTATAACTTGAAAATTATAAATGTTGTGAAGTCAAAATGTAATTTGAATAAAATTACCCTGTGTGTAAAATGATAGAAATGTTATTAAAATTATTCAAATTTAATTTGGTTGTGTTCATTTCTATGAAACAGGTATTTTAGATTAGCATTTAGTTTGAAAAGTTTAAAACAAATAATTCCTATGGCATCTGGGATCACAAATGGTAGTAAACATATGTTAATTGGCGTGAGGATTATGAGGGAGTCCTTGGAAAATCTTCTCCCTTGTAAAGGGTCCCTGGCCCCAAAAAGTTTGAGAACCCCTGCTCTAAGTTACTATGTATGATATCCATGTTTTTCTTGAGTGCGTTTTTGAGCTGTGGATATTGTAAAAAATCAATGGTGCCGGAAGCGGGGGGCCAGGGGGCCATTGGCCCCCCCACTTTTACCCTCCTACCACATTATTTTTAAGCCAAATCAAAGGTCCCTATATTACATAACTTACGGTAAAAAAAAAAAAAAAAAAAGTTTCACTCTTCACTTCCACTCATACATTAGGTAAAATACAGAGAGGGGCCATAGAGAGAAAGATAACAGCCTCCAGCATGCACTCAGTTGTGGCACAGACTCCGCAGACCTCCCGCCTTCCTGCCTGTTACTGCCTCACCAGCCTGTTAAAGCCCCGAGGATCCTCGGCAGGCTCCGGGTAGACTCTCAGAGCCGGCGGGGGGGGGGGCCACGGTTACGAAGGGGCCCACGGTTACGAAGGGGCCCACCGCCAGACTGATGGCGAAAAAAACAAAAACAAAAACGTAAAGTCGGAAAGTCAGTCTCTTACTGCTGTATTTGTAAGGATATAAGTGTAAAAAACGGGGAAAAAACAGTCCAGATCAGAGCGTTTCTGAAATAAGATTAAGATGTAATGTGACATCATAGTTGGCATGTCAACCTCTCTTGCGCTGTCTGGCAATCTTTCTTTTTCTCTCTCTCTCGCTGTGCGTGTATGCGCATTTGACAGAAAGTCAAATCTGATTGAAACATCTGATTGAAGTGTGCAGGCGTGCGTGGTCTTTTTCACAGTGGTCTCTGAGTGTGCAGTTAGCTGTACTAGTTACTGTGTGTGTTGGCTTAAATAGCCTAATTATGAAAAAACACAAGTCGGGCGCACTAAAACATAAGGAGCAAGAGCAGAGGAAGAATCTTGTGGCCTCATGTGGAGGATCGGATTCAAACTCCCCCCCGCTGGATGAAAACATCATCAGTAAGTTGTTCCATATTCAATATTTGTGATGACATAGGCTAAGCTTGTCATAGATGCTGGCTGTCTGGCCTTTTTCTTAAATAGCGTTGTTTTCATTGCTGTCTGTGTTGTGGACCAGCCGTGTCTGCTTGGTTATTTCATTAACGACAGGCCACACATGTTGCTTGTACACTTGTTTGTTGTCCTGTCTGGGTTGATCATGTGTGACTTGATTATGCAGGCTATAGGACTGTGTGGCATCCATCATCGCTGAATGTCATTGACCTTCTATCCTTCGTTTCCCACCCCGTTGGTTTAGTCTGCTTTACTTTTTAACCTTTATCTGACCCAGGTTTGAGCAAATTATTGGTAAAGTCCATGGCGCTGACCATGGTGCTGAAATAGCCTATCTGCAGTTGTAGTGCTAGATTATCACCAGGTTGCTGTTTAATGATAAATCCATGGCATTGACCATGGTGCTGAAATAGCGCAAATTGTGCTGCACAACTCATCGTAATCCACACTCTCTCCATTTTGCCCTTCTGTCTCCGTTTCCCATTATTAACGCTACTAATTGATCAGCTGTGTCATTACAGGCTGTCACTGCGCAGTGTCTAATGTTGGATTTACTTTGTTTTACGTAATATCTGGCCGTTTACGAAGCAAATTGAGTCTCTTTGTTGATCTATGATTTTATTTCATATTTTGATGGTTCAAAGTGTGAGACTTTCTTTTTATTTTGAAGCTAAAGTCGTGCATTCAGTCCCTTTTTGGCAGCGGCCAAATACAGCTCAGATCCAGATCAGATCCGTAATGTGACTTGTTAACAAGTGAAGTAGCCAATAGGCTAAGGGCCCACTACAAGTCCCCGCCCCCTCTGCAATGTGACACTGGCTCCGCGCCTGCTCTCAGCCCTCTGGCTCTATCCAACAGCCCCTAGCAGTAATCCCCACTAACCCTGGCACCGTATCGTAAGAACTCCCCAGTTATAAAAGATAGAAATAAATCAAAAAGTGAGCCAAATTGTAGGCCTATCTGGTTTGCAATCAAACATTTCTAGCCAAGTTTTATAAATGCCTTTATGCTGGACTACTTTTTTCCACGTGTTCTTGTGTTCATTTTGTAATGTAGTCCGAATCAAATTGTATCCGTTAAGTGTTCAAAGTGCTCAGTTTTCATGAAAACACTGTTAAGAAATATACTTTTTTCCTCCCAAAATAAAGTTTGTGATTAAATACAGCCTCGTGCACGCTCGTCACAGCCCCGTGCACGCAGATACAATTTTGTAAGCTTGCGGACCAGAAACTGGCCCTCGCTGTGATAGTTTCTGCTCGTGATGACTGTTCTGTTAGTTTATGTCTATATCTGCTCAGGTGTTGGCATTTAAACACCATAAAACCAACTCCAAACGCAGTCCGCTCCTCCCCCTGGACAGTCAAGAGGAGAAGAGAAGAGAGAAGAGGAGAGAGAAAGTGCGCTGCGCTACAGCTTGAACCCCGCGGCAGCAGAGACAGGAGCAGAGACATGGAAGCAGTCCCGCCGCTTCTAAATGAATGTAGCGGAAACACTGTAGTTAATTAGAAAATTTTGTATATGAAAAAAGAAAAGAAAAAAGGCCTGCTCATTATGATTCCCACTCCCGTTCACTCCCGTCCCAATCTACCCCAGACGCACAGCACTTTTTGGCCCCCCCACTTCTGAAATGAATCTGGCACGCCTGTAAAAAATGTTCTTGGGTTAGGTTGAACTTCTGTGTCAATTCATGGAGTGTTGGCATGGTATTGTTTTCGAACAGATGCTCTAGGTGGGTGATTCCTTTGGATTTCCATGAATTGAAACAGAAGGTATGCTTGTTGATTAAAAAGTCTAGGTTGTACCAAAATGGGGTGTGTTTGCACAGTGAGAGTGTGTGATTAGTGATCTTATTGATTTTCCACCAAGCTTCCAGAGTTGTTGCAATGACTGTATTCTTGTAGCAGTTATGATTTTTAATTGATGTTGAGAGAAATGGTAAATCTTTGATGGAGAGTTCATTACATTGTGATTGTTTGAGTTCTAACCATGGGTTTTGGTGATCATTTGAGTGAATCCATTTCATGATATATTGCAATTGATTGGCCAGGTAGTAATACAGGAAATTTGGGGCATTAAACCTCCAAGCTGCTTGCTTTTCTGTAATGTTGAGAGTTTGATTCGAGGTTGTTTATTCTTCCAGTAGAATTTGGTGATTAGAGAATCAAGTGTATCGAACCAGTTGGTTGTTGGTTGAACAGGGGTCATTGGAAAGAGGTAGTTGATTCTGGGTAGAATTGACATTTTGACTGCTGCAATGCGACCTGAAAGAGAGAGTGGTAGATTATTCCAACGGTTTAACTGATCTTCAACTGACTTAAGAATTGGGGGCGAAATTGAGGTGGAACAATTCTGGAAGCTTGGTGGAAATATCAATGCCCAGATATCGATTGAAATTTATGCTGCAGTCTGCTGGGGGAGGAAGTTTGGGGAAAAAAGCAAGCAAGGAGGCTGGATAAGCCTGTGAAAAAGGCTGGCTCTGTGATCGGAGTAAGGATGGACTCTCTGGAGGAAGTTGTGGAGAGAGACACAATGAGGACGGTGGAGGCCATCCTAAACAACATGGATCATCCACTGCATAACACCTTGATGGACCAAAGAAATAATGGTGGTGGAAGGCTTCTCTCTCTTCGTTGTAGGACAGAGAGATACAGAAGATCTTTCATACCAACTGCCATCAGACTCTATAATTCTTATACAAATAGATGAGACTACAGACAAATGAATTTCCCCTCAGGGATCAATAAAGTATTTCGTATTCGTATTCGTATTCGTATCGAATGTTGCCGGTTGGGATGGTGGAGGGTAGTTTGGGGGGTGTAGTCTTTGCATGGTATTGATTTAGTGGGAGGATGGTGGATTTGGACCAATTAACGGAATAGCCGGCGATGGAGGAGAATCTGTCTATGAGTTTAAACGCTGCAGGAAGTGATGTTGATGGGTTTTGTATGTATAATAATAAATCATCGGCATATAAACTGACCTTATGAGTTGTACTGGCTACGGTGATTCCGGTTATTTGTGTGTCCTGGCGAATGGCGGCTGCTAGTGGTTCTATAAAAAGTGCGAATAAAAGTGGAGAGAGTGGACATCCTTGCCTAGTGCCACGGTATAATGTGAAACACTGTGAGGTTATTCCATTAGTAGTCACTGATGCTGTTGGTGAACCATACATAATTTTAACCCATTTAATAAATGACTCCCCAAAGCCAAACCTGTGTAATGTTAAAAACAAAAAAGTCCAGTCTACAAGGTCGGAAGCTTTCTCATCGTCTAATGATATGATGGATGTGATGATTTTTTGATTTTGAGAAATGTTTATCAGATTGAAAAAACGGCGCATGTTATTTGATGAGTGTGTTTTTGAGACAGACCAGTTTGGTCCAGGTGAATTGAAATGCGGATGATTTTTGCTAACCTCATAGATAATGCTTTATGAATCATTTTAATATCCGTGTTAATAAGTGATAAGGGGTGGTAGCTTGAGCAGAGAGTAGGGTCCTTGTTAGGTTTAAGAAGAAGTGAAATAAGTGCAGAATTCATATGAGGAGGAATAGTGGAGGATTTGAAAATTTCAGTTACCATTTTAATGAATAATGGCAAAATTGTGGTCCACAAATGCTTGTAAAATTCTGTGGGGAAGTGGTAGCTTGGGAAGATCTATATTATCAAAAAATTGTTTATTGCTGTTTGGTTGGGTGTGTAGTTGGGTTTATAAAGATTACTATAGAATGTATGAAAAGTTGTTGATATATCATTTGGAGTGTACACAGTTTTCCCTGCAGAATTTTTTATAGCTTGTATTATAATTTTTTCTTGTTGTCGCCTGAGTTGATTTGCCAGATATTTGCCTGATTTGTCGCTGTATTCATTGTTGTTATGTTTAAGCCTTTATCTTTTTATTTATAATGTTGTTAAGTTTATACATTATTTCAGTTAGTTCCTTTTTAATATCATCAGAATAATTTGTATCTAAAATACTATTCAATTCTCCTACTCTCTGCTCAAGCTCCTTTTCCAGTTTTTGTTCTTCCCTTTTTTTGTTGGTAGAGTATGAAATTATTTTTCCTCTCATCACTGCCTTGGCTGTTTCCCAGAGCAATATGGGTGAGGTTGTTGGGGAGTCATTTAGTACCAGGAAGGATTTCCACTCTCTATTTAAGTATGTGGTAAAATCAGAATCTGTAAGTAGTGAGGTATTGAAGTACCATCTTGTGCATGGTTTAGTAGTAGTATCCATAGTGAGAGTAAAGCTTACTGGGGCATGATCGGAAATGACAATGGGGTGGATTTTTATTTCTTCTGTCTTTGATATGATTGAGCTGCTAGTGAGGAAGTAATCAATTCGAGAGAAGGAGTTGTGATGGGGGGAAAAGTATGTATATTCCCGTCCAGTTGGGTTCCCTAGTCGCCATGTATCACCAAGACCAAAGTCAGACATATATTTTTCAGTTGTTTCAGATGATTGCCAAGGTCTGGAAAGTTTAGTTATGCTTGATCGGTCAAGTTTTGGACACAGAGTTGTGTTGAAATCACCTCCAATAATTATAGTTGTATCAGCAAAATTCATTAGATTTGAAAAGAACTGATGAAAAAATGTTGGATTGTCCTCATTTGGACCGTATACATTGGCAATAGTTAGCTTAACTTCCCCAATGGAACCGTTAATTATTATATACCGTCCATCGGGATCTACTATGGTTGAGTTATTGCTATATGGTATTTTTTTATTGATCAGCACTGCAACACCTCTACTCTTGGAGTTATATGAAGCAGCAAATACCTGGTTGGCCCAATTAGATTTTAATAGGTCAAGTTTAGAATTGGTCAAATATTTTTCCTGGATTAAGCAGATGTCACCTTTAAGGTTTGAGAGATGGGACATTATTTTAATCCTTTTAGGTGATGAATTAAGACCTCGTACTTTCCAGGTTATAAGCTTAATTGGTGTCATTGGTAAAAGTAACAAAAATAATAATGACAGTTATGCAATATTTTAAAGAGTTAATGTTAGAGGTGACAAATGGAGACTAATACCTTTTATGTTTGTAATAGTCCCAACTGGAAACTGTTACTGGGGCTCTGGATTGCCCCTGCATGTGTATAAAGCCTTTGTCCAGTCTGCACAAGGCAGACTTCGTCATTCTAGTGTTATTTGGTTCTTTTGAAATGTAGTTTTAAGAATGTGTCACTCAAGCAATGAAAAAATACAAACTCAAAGGTGCATCTACAAAACGTTTTGGACATTTGATGACATCGGATCACTTTGAAATATGGCAGACAGGCTACAATCCTCATACATGCTGCACACAACTTCTCTCAGCCAAGTAACCCAACTCCTATCATCCTTTCTCCTTCATTAAAACCACAATAGCGCACTTCACCTACACGTATGAAAATCAGTAGGTATACATATCATGTCCAGGCATACAACAAAATCTCTTGGAGCCATATCCTAACCCAACAGGATGTCAGCCATTTTTAAATTACAGTGCCATTTTTGTGCATTTCTTTTGGCCATTTCCAGACATTGTATCTTAGCAAACTCCCCCTGACAATTGATCAGATCCACTTCAAAATCATTTTTTGCAATCTAGAGACCTTGTCAATGAAAAGTTAATAAAATATTTTGTTTCTGGGGCGGACGTTTAGCTGAGTTGGTAGAGCGTCCGACCCATGTATGGAGGCTGTTAGTCCTCTGCAGCGGCCACTGGTTCTACTCCCACCTGCGGCCCTTTGCTGCGTGTCATCCCCTCTCTCTGCCCCGTTTCCTGTCTACTCTCTGGCTGTCCTGTCAATTTAAGGCATGGCCATGGCGTGGTGTTTAATTTTGATATTTCGTCATGAAATAGGAAGTTGCTGTAACTTCATGGTACATTCTCAGATCTGCTCTAAACTTCCAAACTTCAGCCTGATCATACCTATATGACACTTATGACTGATAGTAATTGTGCCACCTACTGGCAACAGGAAAAAAGCCCACTGTGTCAATCATCATCTGATCTCCACTTGACACTGGAACATAGGGAGTGGGTGGGTGGGTGTTTTGTCCTTTTGGCCAATCAGAACCTTGCATCTCTTGAATGAGGTCACAGTACTTTCAGGCGTGTTATGTCCGTTTTCATTTTATGTTTATGTATATGTTTATCTTATTTAAGAAGTGCAAAGTGCACATTAATTAACATGATCACTTAAGTCACATAAATGTGCCAGATTTAGCCATACAGGTTAATTTTCATCTGCACACACAGATGCACGCAGACAAAAGCACATAAGCACCATTAGTAAAACAATGTCATAATCATATTACCAAGAACATTAAGAATACATACCATACAAAAAAACAGAAAGCACAACACAGACCAAAGCACATAACCACAAACAGAAGCACAACAGCACAAAGCAAATCACATAAGCAAAGACAACAGCACACAAGCACAATTAGCAAAACAGTGACATAACCATATAACCAAAGCACATTAATGAAAACGTAGTATACAAGAGCGCATAAGCCCTAATGAGGGCATAACCACTAGCACAGACCATGATAACATATTTGATTGTCCAGTAACCATCGTTTTATTGATTTAGAGAATGAGTTAAGAGATGTGATGTTCCTGAGTTTTATTTTATATTTATATTTATGTTTTTACAGCCACCCTGGTGGTAGATCTGGTAGATGAGTTTTGATTTTGTTTAGTGAATTTATTGAGGGAAGGGGGTGCCAGACCATGAAGACTTTTCTATACAGTACAAGTAAAATACCAGCAAATTTGATCATATTTTCCCAATTTAAAAAATCATCTTTTGTTTAAAATTTTATATTAGACTACCTAGACACTTTCTTGGCATAGATATAGTTGGGCCCTGATTACCAGTGCTGTGTTTTTTGTCTTATGATAGCTGGAAAGAAAATACAATAACAATAACAGTACCTTCTGTAATGTTTCTAGAATTTATTTGAACCATTATTTATTTGAACAAGAAGACGAAAACCACGGTATCAAATTATTTACAAACACAACTTTTTCACATGCTGTGTTGTAATGTTATCTTACCTGTCCAACAGGAAGAAAGCCACATCTGCATTATTTTGGAACTTGAAAACAGAGCAAAGCTCCCTCCATGACTCGCATGCACCACCAAGGTTTACTGTTCTTTTCGCCCAATGTTGGTCCAATTTCTGTTTGGCTAGACGGGCTTCAGTGGATATTACCCTCTTTCTTTTGGGCTTACAGGGAGACTGTGATGCAGTTTATGTTGTGGAGGTTGCCAGACACTTGCTACTGGACTCCATTACTGTGTTATTGTGAAGCTCATTAAAAAAGGATTAAAACATGTTTTGAACAAAGAAAATTTGATTAATGTCCCTTTCAAAGCCTGCTTGTACAGTCTTTCTACTGGTTTTAATGTAGTTATATCTGTGTAGACTATCTGTGTCTAGCTGGTCAGACAGTAGTTCATGGGCCCTATCTTATACCTGGCGCAATGCCATTGCGCCGCCAGCGCAAATGACTTTGCTATCTTACACCCAGCGCAAGTGCCGTTTTTGCCATGTCTGCAAGATAGCAAATTCACTTGCGCCTGGTCTGTGCAGCCATGGGCGGGAGGTCTAAACATGAAGGCAAAACGAAGGCGTGGCCCGGCGCACTAGAGTAAAAAGCACTTGGGCCTGAGAACCCTATCTTACGCCGGTCTGAAGTGCAATGGATTTAATGTATTCAGGGTGTGTCCAAATCCTCACTTGCCGTCTCCCCCAGGGACGGTTTTTGCTATGGGCAATGTGGGCGACCGCCCAGGGCGCAATCTATTTGGGGGCGCACGAGCGCCCTCAAAAAAAAAAAAAAAAAAAAAATCGCCAGTTTCTAGACTAATACCGCTCATTTCCACGTCAAGTTAGTGAAGTAGGCGCTGGGGTGCCCCTACTATCATGTCAACTTGCTGCTGAGAGTCATGTATACAGGTTGTGTGTGTCAGAAGAAAAGGCAGGGGGGGAGACGGGAGGGGGATCAACTCGCAACTGTAGAGGTTGTGAGCAGGCTGAGTCTCACTCTCAGAGGAAAAGCAAAGAGGGGGGCAAGGGATAGACTGACCTCTTATGATCCCAGGCCACACAACACAAACTGCTGCTTCCAAATAAATTGTATTTCATTCATAAAATTAACATAGATATTATTAAATTTATTGGGTTATGTGAAAATGTAAAAAACAAAAAACAAAAAAAAAAAAAAACAAACAAAAAAAAACCACAAATCTGTGCCTGCATCAACGTGAATTTGTTTACATCACATCAATCTTGACTCTGTAAACAGGGTGAAAGACCCAGGTTGAAAAATCTGCTACAGTCTGAGCACTGAATTCAGATTATGTTAATTATTATTACTATTTTTATGTATTTATTTTATTTTATTCATTTGTATTTGTGTGATGAAAGATTTGTGCAATTTACATTGGTGTTTATATACTCTATTTCATTTATTTATCTTATTTTTTTTGTGATGAAGGATTTGTGCAATTTACATTGGTGTTTACATACTCTGTTTCATGTATTTATCTTATTGTTTTATCTATTCTTGTTAACTTATGTATTTAATAATATATTTAATAAAATAACATAAATAATATAATATATTCTTGTGTTTGTACGTTGGTGGGGTTTGGGGTTGGGTCCGGGGGGGGGGTTGTGGTTGGTCGGGGGTGGGTGGGTGGTTCGCCCAGGGCGCAAAACTAGCCAGGACCGCCTCTGGTCTCCCCCTAGGGGTAAGAGTGATATTTTGCCCTGCGCCACCAGCACTAAGCGGCACACACCTATCAGGTGTGCCCAAGTGCCCTCATTCATTCACCGGTGAGTGTAGGTTGAACATGCAATAAACCAATCAGAAAGCCAGCTCTCATCGCCTGTAAGAGGTAGGTGCGCCAGCAGCGCAAGCATGACGGCGGATTTATAAGGAGAAAACAAAGAGAAAAGATTTACAAAGCGATGAGACAGATCTTCTGGTTCGAGAAGTGGAAGCGCAATATATGGAGACACGTCTCCGAAGCAGCTTCATGTGTACATAGTTTATTTTACATCAACACCTGCAAAAACCATTACAATAAATGAACCACAAATGTCATGCAAACTGGTTATGTTTTACATTGAAGCATCTTGAAATTGTGTTTTATTTTATAATTAATCATTACCTCCCACCTGCACCTGAAGTGCGCAAAATTACGCACGGATATATCCAACCAGCTCCGTTTAAAGCACACATACCTTTTTCTCTCTGGGTTGGGCAGGACTCTTGCGGTCAAATATTGTGTCTTGTGTGTTATAGATCTTAAGTGTTTAATCCTTGTTTTTCTGGATCACAACAAACAGGCAGACACAAACAGCTGTCATGCTCACTCATCTGATAAAGACGATCTGACAGCTGTGATCCCATGCGCACTTTACAGGTCTGTTTAGATTTATTAGGCTTTATAATTATAAATAATTTCTTTTTCCTATTAGTGAGTTTATCTTAAAAGACACACTCGCGCACGGCTGTTTAACACTTATGAAAGGTGTTCTGTGATTGTGGAGACGTGTGTACGCCTCAGCCAAATGCGAGACGCACGCACGCTTTTAACTTAAATATTTACACTTTATTGCTGATAGAAAATATGTTTAAATGACACTTTACTAATCCACACTCCCGTGTGAGGAAAGGAATGAACAAAAATCAAGGTGTTTTGTGATTGTGAAGACGTGTGTGTGTCGGCCAAACACGCTGGGTGCTTTAGACCAGCTTTTAGCTGGTCTAAAGCGCTCAGATGGGCTCAGATGTAAACATGCGCAATTACTCCAATGCGCCGAGCACAAGATAGCAAACGCGCTGGGCCATGCCTTCGTTTTGCCTGCATGTTTAGACCTCCTGCCCATGGCAGCACACACTAGGCGCAAGTGCATTTGCTATCTTGCAGACATGGCAAAATGGCACTTGCGCTGATGTAAGATAGCAAACCACCTGCGCAACGGCTCCCCAATCACAAAACACCTTAATTAACATTCAGTCTTTTCCCCACACAGGAGTGTCGATTGTAAAAGTGCCCTTTGAAAATATTATCCATCAGCAATAAAGTGTAAATATTAAGGTTAACAGCGTGCGCGTGTCTCGCGTTTGGCTGAGGCACACACACGTCTCCACAATCACAGAACACCTTTCGTTAATGTTAAAAAGCCGTGCGCGCGTGTCTTTAAAGATAAACTCACTAATAAGGAAAAAGAAACTATTTTATGATTATAAAGCCTAATAAATCTAAACAGACCTGTAAAGTACGCATGGGATCACAGCTGTCAGATCGTCTTTATCAGATGAGTGAGCATGACAGCTGTTTGTGTCTGCCTGTTTGTTGTGATCCAGAAAAACAAGGATTAAACACTTATGATCTATAACATACAAAATGTACAAGACATGACCGCATGAGTCCAGTCTGCCCCAGAGAGAAAAAAGTATGTGTGTTTTTATCGGAGCTGGTTGGATATATTCGTGTGTAATTTTGCGCACTTCAAATTTCAGAAACTCTTACTGATTGTTTCGTAGCGGGACTGTGGAGTGAGGATGGGAGGAAATGAGGATTAGGTGGGAGATAATAATACATTATAAAATACAACACAATTCCAAGGTGCTTCAGTGTAAAACATAACCAGTTACCTATCTGCATGACATTTGTGGTTCATTTATTGTAATGGTTTTTGCAGGTGTTCATGTAAAAATAAACTATTTGCACATGAAGCTGCTTTGGAGACGTCCTGCTGTCTCCATATATTGCGCGCTCTCACGCTTTCACTTCTCGAACCAGGAGATCTGTCTGCCTCGCTTTGAAAAATCTTTTCTCTTTGTTTCTTCCTTGTAAATCCGCCACTGCTTGCTTTAACGGCGCACCTACCTCTTACACGTGATGAGAGCTGACTTTCTGATTGGTTTATTGCATGTACGGCCTACACTCGCCGGTGAATTAATGAGGGCACTTGGGCACACCTGATAGGTGTATGCCGCTTAGTGCTGGTGGCGCAGGGGGCGGGGCAGGGCAAAATATCAGTCGCACCCCTGGGGGGAGACGGCAAAGGAGTATTTGGACACTCCTTGATTACATTAAATCCATTGTGCCTCGCCCCTTGTGCCGGCGTAAGATAGGGCCCCATGTGTGAGTCATTGCACAGAAGTACAACTTTGAGGCCTCTCCCGTTAGGTTGCTCATAATGTGTCAAAAATTTGCCAAATTGAAGAAGTTTTTTTAAACTTTTGTTTTGAATTTTGAGCTGTGAATCTTTTACTATGCTTAGATATTAAAACTTGTGCACTACTAATAATCTTTTCCCAGCTACTGTAACGTCTAGGTCTGAATCTTTTTTTATAGACTTTGAGAAAAACATACATACAGTTTTACCAACATTCAGATGTAAACATGAACCTGTCAGCCAATCAGAGATATTGACCATTGAATTTAAGCTTTAAATTTAAATCTGTGTTGACTTACAAATGATTTCCACTACATTAAGTCAACATTAAAGAAGCAGGAATTAGGCTTTACTTTAAATATAAGAATATATTTTATCAAAGAAACTGTAAATATTTTCTCAGTTTGTTGAGTGGATTTTTCTTTTTCTAGTAACAAATGTTGCCATTTAATGTAAATTAAAATCAAAATTCTCAAAAACAATTTCTTTCCTTGACTTTACTGAGGTGGATCCAGAAGTGAAATATGCTTTGATATTTGGGTGAAACAATGTTTTGAAAGATTGGCTATGACTTGCCTGCATGGTGGTGCTCATGGCAAAGGGTAGCTGACTCAGAGGAGTTTTCAAGATGTTGATGAGGGCAACAGAAACAAAGATTTTCTGAGCATCCAGAACATTTCGCTCATCAGTCAACACATAAACTCCAAACACTGAGAGGGCAATCTGATCAGAGAAGAAGAAAAAAAAATCTGTAAAACATTTTGTTTGTTAATTTGAGAGAAAACATGAAACAGATTAAAAGTCAAAGATGTTGTTTCACGTCAGCAGGAAACAACAATAATAAAAACACCTGAAACAAATTCAAACAGATGGTTAACAGCTGTGGGTAGCCATGGCAACACCCTGCCCTCAGATAATAACATTTTGTTGCTCTTAACCTAAATATGTATGAAATATATTCCTGACAGAGTGACAGATCTTAACAACATCATGTATGCATTATATAGAGACAGAGATATGAAGAATGTATGATGATGTCTAATAATTGTGATTATCAGTGATGTTGGTTTGTTAGTCAAGACATTTGATGATTAAAATGAACGGAAAGCAACTCAAATGAGGAGGAATCTGATTATTTTTACTTTTATTTATTTGCATGTTGATTGTTTAGGACTGACAACACATGTTGGTGGAACCATATCGAACTTAAGAGTGACTGTGGTCTGAATCGCGAGACTTCGTATATCTCTTAATGGATGCATGTGTGAAAATATCGCAAGATATACAAAGCCTCGTGATACATCGACGCCATGTTTACATGCTACCTGCTACATGCTACAGTTGACATTTTGGCTAAAAACATGGTGTAAATGGTGTCTTTTGTGGTTAAATTTTAATATTGTAGCTCACGGACACTTGGATTATACCACACGAGCAGGATGGAGGCATTTTGTGTTTGTTTTGTGTTCTTTTTTTATTTTATTTTATCCGTGGTCGCCATTCAGTGTTGCATGAAGCCAGTTCAGAACAAAGACTCATGATAAGATGAATTAAAACTTACAACGACTTGCATTGCGCTGTCTGGACCGAATTTGTAGCATCTTAGAATATGAATGAGGATAGTGAATTACTTGCTACAATTGCATTTCTAAATTGATTAAGCAATGAAAACAAAAAGATGTGTGTGTAGGGAGTGTGTGAGTGGGAGAGAGAGAGGAGAGAGAGAGGAGAGAGAGGGAGAGAGAGAGAGAGAGAGAGAGAGAGAGGAAGAGAGAGAGAGAGAAAGAGAGAGAGAGAGACATTTAGCAATAAAACCTTGTGCCATACAGGCGCAGCTTGATGAGGTGATTTAAGCCCTGCGTTAAAAACCTTACTTGAGTAAAAGTATGTGAGTATGATCAGTTGTTAAGAAAAGTAAAAGTAACCATTGTGCTGTAAAGTGCTCCCTGTCAGTACAGAGAAATACACCTTAAAGTAAGTACTTTATTCAAACCTGTCAAAGATATTAAGCCACGGAGCCATTGGGAAATCTGCATCTCTCAAGGGGAATTTATGCACAAAAAGTAAATTTAAAGTCACAACATGGCAATTTTTAAATTTCAAATGTAATACCATATTTAGGGGTCCAAGCAGCATTATTAAGTTTTTGGTCAATTATTATTTCTTCTTATTTTTCTCAACTAAATGTTTTTGTGGCACAAAAACTGACGAAAATTCACCAAAATTGGCAGGTGGGTTGTAAATTCCACCCACTACTCAAGCAACAAAAATGATAACAAACAAGTTTACTTTTTTGCAATTATATTGAAAAGGCTTAGTCTAGACTCAAAATTCTTTTGCTATTTCAATTGTTCAGTTCATCTGCATGTTTTCTCAATTAGTCTTCTGCTTTAAAAATGGCAACTTTTGTGACTTTTTCTGTTTTTTTTTTGGTTTTTTTAAAATCATTTTTTGCAAACTCTTCCAGGACCATGAGGCTAATCATCCTGAAAATGAGTCAGCATCATCCAAAGACTGATCTGTTTGGGTGTAATGAGCGAATCAGATTTTATCAAAATAGTGCATTTTCTCAAAACTGCGATAACTCATGAACACATTGAGATATCAATGTGAAAATCGAGACGTGTTCATGAGTTTTCACTCAACTAACATATTAAAGTGCATTGAATTTCACTTCTAGGGGGGCTATAAATGTGAAAAGTGTATATCTCCTAATTAGCTGTAGCTGTATTAATTCAAATGAAT
Source organism: Lutjanus argentimaculatus (assembly GCA_034769285.1). Classification (NCBI taxonomy): domain Eukaryota; kingdom Metazoa; phylum Chordata; class Actinopteri; order Lutjaniformes; family Lutjanidae; genus Lutjanus; species Lutjanus argentimaculatus. The sequence goes on along the minus strand of JAWZSL010000102.1, from coordinate 407,404 downwards.
ATGGTTTGCATGATCTTGCTGTCAGGACTCAGTCTATGAATAAAAGACGAAGTTGGCATGACTTATTACAACAAATCTAAATTCTTAGACATTTCACAATCCAAACTTCTTTAGCACATCTGCTGAATTGAAACAAAAGTGTGTCTCACTGCAACCTGGGGTCAATTCAAAAGTCCATCACACTATATTTTTCAAAATATGAAAAATCAATTAACATTTGTGTCTTCACAGGTTTTCTTTTAAATGCTACCAAAATGGACACAGACATTCTTAAGATGGTGTTCATCAAGTGTTTCGAATTGTGTTCAGATCAGCCATACTGTGAGACCGCAGAGATATTTAATATCTTGCTGTAATTTGTATTATACGCACAACATTTCATCTAATTTTTGATCATTTTCACAAAACTATTTGGCAGTACTCCAAAGAAAGGCATGATGATGATGTGTGTTGTTTCTTCACAATTGTTCCCCTAACAGTTAAATTGGTGTAGGAGATATGTATAATGACACACATTGACCTCAAAGCAATGCTTTAAAACAGGGGTATTCAACTAAAATTCAAAGAGGTCCAGTTAGAGAAAATTTCTGAAAGCAAAGGTCCGGAACATTATAATGTCTAACTTGCGTTATGATTTAGTGTGATATGTACTGAAGTAGCCTAGTAGTTGTATCAACATCTGCATGTAATCAACATCTGACTGTCAAATCAAATAAAGAAAGTACAAAAAACATTTTGACGATATTTATTGTCACTTAACATTGAACTATACAGATATGCATTTAAAAATAAAAGATAAAATAAATGAAATAGTTTTTGAAAAACTGTGCATCTTAAAACAAAGTGCTTAATTTTAGAAAAAATAAATTTAGGTATTTCTACATTGTGGCATTCAAGCTTTTACTGAAGTAAAGGATCTGAATATTTTTTCCATCACAGCAGGTCAGTGATCAGAGTTTCAGTGACTCTCTGTGGCTCAGTGAATACAGTGTTTTATTTATGGCGGCTTGTCACATTAAAACATCTGTACCACGGCATGATTGTCTATTCTTGGACCAGCGCACCGCTCTCGATCGTGTCTAGAAGGGAACCCTTTATTTGCAAAACTCTCATGGGATTTGTTTCCTTTCTTTTCTGATAAAATAATCAAACTCGCATGATCTTTCGCGTGTCTAGGGATCCCTTGTAGACACGACCCACCTCACCTGTCTCTGTCAAACTAATGACAGCAGACTGTCTGTGAACAGTATGATGTGACACTCTGCAGTGTTTCTCACACACACTTGTGCGGACACTCAGGTATAGTTTGTGACCAATTTTGGCATTTTTATTTTTTTAATCAGTCTGAGAGGACAACGGCATCCACAATTGATTAGTGATCAATCTGCCCTCCTCCCCCTCCCTCACCTATTCGCTCTGCTGTGAGAAGGTCTGACAGTTTCTGACGGAGAAATAAAATACGGTTTTGGCAATTATCTCAAAAATGGCATTGAGCCAACATTTTTATGAATTTTAATCTGAATCATCAGCGTCTGGTCTTCTGCTATAGAAATGTCTTTTTGCAATCTGCTCAGGCCCTGTTAAAAAACTACTTGCATTGCATCTTGTTTTATTTATTTACTCTTAAATTTTGTTATTTTCTTTAATAGGTTTTACTGTGTCCACAATTTTCTTCCATTGTCTCAAGGTTTGTGCTATCAGATTTTGTTTATTGCTTACTGAGGTTCTTTTTGCTTCCTTTAGTCTTGCACAAATACAGGATGTTTTGCTTTTCGGGGTTTGTGCAAGCTATTGCTCTGTAAGCTTTGTTCAGCATACATATGCGTAGAATAGGTATGCGTAGAATAGGTATGCAGGTTTCAGTGATATGAGAAGTGAATGCAAAAATACTAATGTGATATACTGTATATAATATCATATTTCTTTATTTTATTCATGTATTTATTTATTTATTTATTTATTCATTTATTTTTTCTCATCAAAAGAGGAACAAGGCTTTTTTTAATGATGGAGCTACAGCACAACCTAAAACCAGGTAAAAGAACAAACAAACAAAGAAAACTTAACAAAACAAAACAACTGGCAGCTAACGTCAACTCCAGGTAAACAATGTCATTTGCCCACAGACACTGTGATCCTTTTTGGTCTGAAAGGTTGTGAGGGTGTGATGTCAGATTTTAAGTGTCTGCCACCAGGCAGGCACAGTCCTCATGAACAGTTCATCAAACTAAGGTTTACCTGGCCAGGCAGGTGTCAGACTCACCAGGAAAGAGGAGGAGTTGAAGGAAGCCAGAGACACAGAGTAGAGGATCTGAGATTTCTTCAAGGCACTGAGTTCTCCATCTCTCAGGACTCCAACACGTTGCAAGAAAGCTTCCTCCCAGGCGTAAAACTTAAGGATCTTCACACCACTCAGGATCTCATTTGTCAGTTTGATCCGACCGTCCAGGAATTTCATCTGAACTTCCTGAGAAGCAAAATGTTGTTCAGCTTTGAACCTGTTGATCTGATACAGATATAATTTAAACTGAAAGCCAATTCTGTTGTTTTTAAACTTGTGCCCTATTGATCCAGTAGATTGCCTTAGCCAGCAGCCACCAAACAGACTGCAACAGAATCCTGGGGATAAATGGTTCTGTCAAAGTCTGTTGACTAAAAATTCTTGTTTTTCCACTGACATGCTCAGATTTTTCTTCCAAGTGTCTATTATTGACAGGATCCCTACAGAGAGACCTTTTCAGACAGCCCTTTCCAGCAGGGAATTTAAGCTGTAATATTTCATTCTTAAAAGCCACCAGACTCCATTGACAGAAACAATCATTTTACTTCCCAGAACAAGGGAGCTTCTGGTAAACCACTGCCTTGATTTGTTATTTTGTTATTGTGAGATTCCAACCTAACCTGGCTGATTCCATCTACTGGACCATTTCCAAATTTTTTAGTACCTGTAAGAAGAGCAGGGTATTGGTACTCATTAAGGTACTGACTGAAATAACCAAGCACTAAGAAGTATTGAAACCTTTGCAGTCAAATGAACAATATTAGCATTCAACCTTTTGGTACCCAGATCTAGAATGACTCTGCAAGTGATCTTCATAAAAAGGATTCTTCAAAAAGAAGTATTGAATGACATACTCTTTTGGTATTGGTATCACTTTTAGGGTATTGGCACAGGTATTGGTACCATCATTTTTTAAAAGATACCCAGCCCTACCTTATTTAGGCTTAAAAGAAAGGCCCAGGAAAAACACAAAGTATCTGAAGGAAACTGTTCTCTCACCTGCAGTTTGCTTCTCACTTTAGCAATAAATCCATTCAAGGGGAAGATCAGAACAACAGCAGTGATACCAGCAAGAGCAGGTGGACCGAGGAGCTGTCAATCAATCAGTCAATCAGTCAGTCAGTCATTCACAGAGTGGCTTTCAATCAATCAACCAGTCAACCAACCTATTTTGTGTTTGTATATGTTGTTTTCATTTCAGCTCTTGACTGCATATCTGTGACTTGTCACTGCCACCAACTAGTCATTTTTTCATACCTTGATACCCTCCTGAAATTTTACCAGGGCACAGGGCTGTATTTGTGTAAAACAGCTAGACTACACTGTACTCCACTGTACTTAATACTTCCATAACATAGGTGGGAGCTGATCATCACAGTGGGAGTATTCCCACAGCTTGAAAACAACACATGCAGAAGATCCACTTCAGTCTTGAGAAACTGCAGTCTTTATTCACTTTTTGTTTGTCTGTTCACCTACACCATGGCACAGAGACTGACCCCTGGTGGCACTGCACATTACAATAGAGCATCTCAGTATCAGTTTAATAGAAATAGGAGCATCTGTGTTTATGACAGTATTGAAAATCACATAGTCAGGATTCTTAATATCCCGGCATACCGTAATACCTTTATACTGCCCATACCTATCACCAACATTAATTAAAAGCATTTAAAATGTGATCATCATACTCTCAGTTTGGCTGTGTAAAGACAGTTGCAGTAACCACGTTAATTCATCCTCACAGTTAATACAGTGCAAGCTAGTGAGGCTAGCTATTTAGCACGTGGCCGGGCTAACTGCCAAGCAGGGAAAATTACTGCAATACTGCAGTATTTAACGACATTTCAGAGGTACAATAAATACAAGACAGTGCAACATCATGAAATACAGAGAGAGAATTGAGTTATTGTGCTAGATGAATAGCATATCATCAGTAACTTATGTACTGTAAAAATGGCAGAAACATGGCAGAAAATTAGTGGAAAAACCAGAGGTGGGTAGTAACGCGTTAATTTTACTGTCCGTGAATGTTCTCATTCGTCCAGGTCATTGTAATCTCAGGAAAATTAAATCAAAAGCAACTGGACTTGTTTAAAAGCCTTTTTTTTGAAGATGTTTCGCCTCTCATCCAAGAAGCTTCATCAGTTCATGCCTGTCAGACTAGTCTGAGCTAGTCTAACTGAATGGTGGGAACCCAGGTATTTAACCTCTATGGATGTGTTCAAATTCATCAGTGCTCTATTCAGTTCTGATGACAATTGTTAGGAGTCGTTAGTCCTGGGGGTCACCCAAGACCAGGTATGAGTGACGGTCGTTAGAGTCACATGAATGTGAACCACTGTTGTTTTTGGAGGCCAAGTTGTTGAATCTCCTGGGCAAAGCATGGCTCAACACAGGAGACCTAACTCTTCAGGCCTGGACTCAGCTGTCTATTTACACCTTAAGGAGAAAGCACACTCCTTTGAGGACAACAATGTCCACATTCTAGACAGGGAGGACAGATGGTTTGAGAGAGGAGTTAAGGAAGCCATCTATGTTAAAATGGAGAAACCCACTGTCAACAGAGGAGGAGGCCTGAGACATAACCTCTCTCCTATGTACAATGCTGTTATTTCATCATTGCCCAGGAGATTCAACAACTTGGCCTCCAAAAACAACAGGGGTTCACATTCATGTGACTAACAACCTGTCACTCATACCTGGTTTCGGGTGACTCCCAGGACTAATGACTCCTAACGACTGTCGCTAGAACTGAATAGAGCACTAATGAATTTGAACACATCCATAGAGGTTAAATACCTGGGTTCCCACCATTTAGTTAGACTAAGGCATGAACTGATGAAGCTTCTTGGATGAGAGGCAAACGTCTTAGAGAAGACTTTTGAACAAGTCCAGTTGCTTTTGATTTAATCTTTCCTGAGGTTACATTTACTCCGTTACATTTACTTGAGTAACTTTTTGGATAAATTGTACTTGTAAGAGTAGTTTTAATGCATCATACTTTTTACTTTTACTTGAGTATATTTGTGAAGAAGAAAACACTACTTTTACTCCCGCGTTACTTTAATTTTTATCCATCTTATTCAGTGCACGATCTGTTTGTTTTATTTTGTCAGAGAGAGTTCTGCCAAAGGCTCTGTCACATGACTCTGTTTCACCAATCAAACATAGCCACTAGCTATGTTTGACTCCGTTTCACCAATCAATTGGACCCCTTGCAGTCACATGACCACACACAAAATCTCCACGGCAACACACAGAAGCGAAGTGACCACGCCAGAGCACACACACACAAACACAAGAATGAGTGGACGACAACAATGGCAGAAACAACCGCATGCGATTTGGAACCAGAAGAGGCAGAACACCCCTGGCCTCATATTCAAACTATTTTTTACCTTAGGCAGAAGAACATCATTTCAACATTAATCAACATTATTATGAACATAATATAGACTGTGCAGGCTGCGTACAGCTCAACCTTCACTGTGGCTGCATGTGAGGATGAAATGCCAAGTTCAGCCTTTGATCTGTCATAATAAACTGGTTTATAACTACTCGGTGCTTGAATTCATGGCACTTTATGCTTGCTAACTAATTAATTAAAGCGCTCAGTGTGTTTGGCCAGTAACATATGAGAGCAACAAAACACACACCAGCCCGCATGAAAATCAAATACTAAGAATAATACAGCAACATGCTATGACTTTGTTTTCCTTTCCTGTCGAATGCCAATTAAACATATTACACTATGGCTATTTGACAGCTGCATTTTTTCCTGCTTTGTCTCCCATACATGGCACCTATGGTTAAGCCTATTCCAGGAAACATGAATGTTAGTATTATAATAATTTACTAAATTCAAGAACTTGGTAAATACTTGCTTAAAAATACTTGCTTAAAATCCATACTGATTTGCCATTATATCTTTAGGGAGAGTTCACCCCAAAATCCACAATATATATTTTTCCTCTGGCCTGTGGGGTTGTTTATCTTTCTAGATTTGTTGGTGAGAGTTGCAGAGTTTTGGAGATATCAGCTGTAGAGATGCTGCCTTTTCTCCAGTATAATAGAACAAAACATCACAAGTCTGAGAAGGCAGACATCTCTGTGACCAACATCTCCAAAACTCTGCATCTCTCACCAAAACAATCTAAATGGATAAACAGCACTACAGGCGGGAGGAAAAATATGTATTTTGGATTTTGGGGTGAACTGTCCATTTAATACTTTTGCTGGTATGTCCTTGAAGTTGGCATTAAATTTCATTCTAAGTGGTATAAAAAAGGTCTTAAAACATGTCTTAAAAATCACTTGGAGAACCTGGGAGGTACACTGTACTTAGACTGGGGACTGTACTTAGACCCTGGACAAACAACACCACAAACTGGTTATGCTGACGCCACCAGAATGGGACAAATTGCAGAGACTGAACACTCTTCTAGAGTCCTGTAGGTAAGGAATCCACATATAGCCTATTGAATATTAAATTGAACAGATCAAATTCAAATTAAATGTTAATTCATTTGTCAATGTACCAACTTGTGTTCTAATAACTTATTGTATTGTAAATTATATATTATATATTATATTGTGTGTGTGTGTGTGTGTGTGTGTGTGTGTGTGTGTGTGTGTGGTTCTTCTGCAGGTATGTAACTGAGATTCTGGGTGGAGAGGCCTACATCTCCTGCTCAGCAGTACTGCCTGCCCTCTGCCACCTGCGGCATGTAATGAAAGTCTCTGAAGAGGACCCTGCATATGTAGTGAGATTTAAGACAATATTCAAGGAAGACCTAGCCTCCTGCTAAGAAAATACTAACAATGCATGGCTCAAGTTTGCAACAGCGCTGGATCCACGTTTCAAAGACTTGAAGAGTCTGCCCAAGAATGAAAGAGAAGAGGTGTAGACCACACTTGGAGGCATGCTGCATTAACAATCACCCAGAAGGTCTCTGCAGACCTCTCAAGATGGGCCACTCAGGAAGAAAATGAGCCTGCTACAGATGGGCTCAGACTCAGAATCAGATGAAGAGGAGCAACCTGACAGAGCCATGAACAGGTACAGAGCAGAGGCAGGCATCAGTATGGAGGACTGCCCCTTGCAGTGGTGGGCTGCTCATTCAGGAGCCCATGACAAGCTGGCCCTGCTTGCCCACAAATATCTAGCCACTCCTACATCCACAGTTCCATGTGAAAGACTCTTCTCAGTTGCAGGCCACATTGTTCAAAAGAAACGGTCAGCTTTACATTCAGAAAATGTTAACCAGTTAGTTTGCCTGAGCAACTGGCTCAAAGAAGAATAGGTAAAAGGGCCACAGTTAATTGTCTGAAGTTGTTTGTTCAAAAAGAAAAAAGTTCCATCCATATATCATATATTTTCTAAAAAGAGCAATGGCTAAGATGCCCAAATTGTTTAAAAAATAATTTAAAAGTTATCTTTTAGTTTGATTTAAAAAAAAAAAGAAGATGTGAATAACATGTTCTTTATTCTATAGGAGGCACGGGGGCCAAATTGAGTTTTGGTGTGATATGATTTAGTTTTTGTTATTTTTCAGTCTCAATATGAACATCATTTGGACTTCATAACATCATAAATAAAAAAACAAATGTTATATATCCACCTCATGTCATTTATCTTTCCATTCCAACAACAATGTACAGAGGAAATGTGAATTTTTCAGTCATATTCAGGAATGTTGATTAATCGTAATTAATGCACAGCTGGTGAATGTGCACTGAGAGAAAAGGTGAGCAGCAGGGGTGGGCGATACCACAAAATTTGCTTTTGATATGAAACGAAGTACTTTAAGGCCAGAATCACTGATACGATACTGATACTTTTTAATTTTAAAAGCACATATATATTTCATATGCAATGAGCAATGAGGCATTATTTATGAGGTAAATGCATTAATAATAATAATAAATAATAATTATAAATATGCCTAAATGTAAGCATCCTTCTCAAACCTCAAGCAGAGTTCCTGAGTATGAGTGTGTGTTGTTTCCTAACTGTGAGAATAGTGTTGCTATGACAGTCAGCTCCGCCTACATTGAGGGAGTACAGTGTGCAATGGAGTACAGTCAAGCTGTTTTATTCAAGTTTTACACAATTATACTGCATTCAGTATAAAAATATATGTAATTATACTGCATGCCCTGCTAAAATGTTAGGAAGGTATGAAAGTATGAAAAAATAGATACAGCCTTAATCCGAACATGAAGAATTCACAACACAGAATAAATAAAATATTTTCTTTTCTTTTAAGGGGGCAGTGGCTGTATTTGTTTTGTGTATCTTGTGTTAATGTTGTGTTTTACCTGCCACAGGAAGTAGAAGCACAGTGTGATCTCTATGGGAGTGATCCAAATACTGTTGAAATAAACTACAAAGTCCATTAGCTTCTGAGTGTCAGTTGAAACCAGATTAATGATTTCTCCCAAAGTACACTGCCGCCGAGCTGCACTGCTGATCAGCAAACACTGAGGATTCAAACACAGAAAACTTTACTGACTTTACTGCTAATCAGCAGACACCATCGATGTATTATATTAACCTAGACATGGTATTGCAGCTCAGTCAGTGGTCACTTGCAGTACTGCAACGAAGAATTCCATTGTGGCCCAAAAAGCATTCTCCCCCTTAGGCCACCATTATAAAAGAGAGTTTCTAAAACTGTTGACAGGACACCTTGATCTGCAAAAAAACCCCACTTAGGACTCTATTATGATTTTTTTTTATTGCTGGAGTTTTTGTATTTGTAAAACTTTCCTTGAGCTGAGAAAATGTAAAGTCTAGGTACCTGTGGGCAAGGGCAAGGTGGGAAACACCACTGCGCATATTCAGTGGGCCACATATCCAGGAAGCAAACCTGGAAGCTTGAAAACTTTTTGGACATATGTGCCAGGCAAGCACTGTCACTGGACTGAAAGGGGGTCTTTACATGCTGTATCCAGTTCATAATAATACATCTCTGGCTGACATTCTGAGGATTCAAACACATGAAACTTTACTGGCTTTACTGAAAATTAGCAGACAATGAAAGAGAGCATGAAATGTTAGAAGTCGAACTCCAGTTACATCATTGTTTCCAGGTGTTTCCAAGGCCCAAGGAGTATTATTGCAAATGCTTTCAAGTAGTATAAAGCCTGTTGTGTCTCCAGAGGGAACTGTGTAAAGTCTGATAAAAGTCCTCAAGTGATCACTTGAGTCATTGTTGGTAAAGCTGCAAGTTAGAAACTGAAACACATCTGTTGGTGTGGAGAAAGAAATGAGCTAAGGAGACATCTGTGGTTTCTCCTTATCCTCCTTTAATCTACAAATAAACACTAACATAGATCTGAGATCAATCTGAAATTAAAAAGTTCCTATACCCTCTCTGTCTGTCTCTCTCAGTCTGTCAGTGTGTCTGTCTGTTACCTTCCTGTAGATGAGGCCCATGATGGCGGTCTTCAGTCTCATTCCAACAGTGAAACAGTGAAACATGTAGTGATGATGGAGGAGTGACTGAAGACAGGATAGCAGGAAGAGCAGCAAGGAAAACAGGAAGCCTTTCCACAACTCAGCGCTTTTGTCCTGCATGAAGCCCAGCAGCAAGCTGGCAACAACGTAAATCAACAAACACTAAGCTATAAATAACAAAACAGTAAATAATAACAACAGAAACAATAAGCAGATTAGAATCATAGTTTATCAAACTGGAATCCAAAACATTACAGCACTGAATGAGATATGAAATTCTGCAACTGGAACCAGTGACCTCCAGACCAGTAAAACAAACCTGACAGGCTGAATATTTACATCTGAAATACTGAAGCCAAAAACATGTCAAATGTGAGATATCAATAAACATATTTTAGATCTCTTTGACCGCCCAGGCGCTCAATTGATCTCTATGACACTCACTGACCTGTATTTGACACTCACCTGACTTCTCTTTAAGTACAAGTGCATTTTTAATGAGTTAATTCAACATTACATTCTTCTACAACTAATTTAGTAATACCCAGCTTAAGTTTACAATCGCTATACAACAATTCACATCTTCCTAAAATTTATGAAACCTGAGATATTAAAATGACTATAAAATGCCTTTTTAATCATGTGTATCCTTCAGTGATCCTTTCTATTCAGTATTCTTTATTAACAAAAAAGCATGCATAAGCAGCAGGCACAGGTTTCACTAATTAATTGCTATTAGGAATTTGACAAATTAAAAAAATTATCAATCGATAGTTAATCAATAGTCTGAAAATTGCAATAAATGCACCTCTTTTGTTGAATGAGAAAAATTAGAACAAATGACAAATAGTCATTATTATTAGTCTTTACAACTATCTGTTAAAGAAAAAGCACATTTGCAGCCCTAGTTTGAAGCAGTGAGTGTGAACAGTGCTGGAGTTTGGAGTAATTTTGACTGAAGATCTGAATGAAAGCTACAGTACTAAAGTAACTAAAACTGTGAGTAGTTTTTGACAAGTACTTCAGTAGTTTTCTAACACCAGTACTTTTACTTCATAATTGAATAATATTTTAGGAACATGACAGTACCTGTACTTGAGTACAGAAATTCAGTACTCTTTCCACCACTGTTTTTTTCTTTGCATTTATGTAGTTTTGTTTACAGTAGTGGAAAAAAGTTTTCGGACACCCCATGCATTTGTGAAATATTGCATTAAGAATCTCTCTTAGGCCTTCAAGTGCGATTTTTTTAGTACAGTCACAGCCAAAATACTAAACAAATCCTAAAAAAGCCATTAAAAACTTAAAATTGATTGGTTCCATAAAAATACATAAGAAATTTTGAGTATTGGGTCATTTTGGTACCAGTGATCCACTAATGAAGGTTGTGCTTTTTATTAAAAGACACAATTTTTGTTGCTGTGCTTCATGTCTATATAAAGCCAGCACATTTGAAAGTTCTTCAGAGACAAAAATGGCTAAAACAAGGAACCTAACGCAGGAAACACGCCTGAAGACACAGATTCTCAGCCAGGAAGGGTACAGCTGCCGCCACACATCCAGGGCCAGTAGAACTTGGCTGCAGGAGCACAGTATCCAGGTCTTAGAGTGGCCAGCTCAATTCCCCATGAGCCCCATTGAAAATCTGTGGTGGATTATCAAAAGGTCTGTTTCAAAGCGTAAACCAAAGAATTTAGAAGAATTAAAAGTAGTAATTCAAGAAGAATGGGACAAGATTACTCCTCAACAGTGTGAAAGACTCGTGGGGAACATGCCAGCCAGGATTAGAGCTCTACTGCGTGCCAATGGCAGGACTACCAAATATTAATTTGATGATTAATTTTATTTATTTTTTGTTCAGTTTTGAACACTTTCTCTGTTATTTGTTGACTTCGATACTGATAATGTCGAGAACTGACATATTGAAACTGTCAAGAATTTAGTTTTGTTAGTTTTTCTTGTAAACAATAAACAAAAAAAAATCACTTGTATTTGTTTGTGTCTGTCTAATGCAGCCACACCTTTTGAAACACAAAAAAGATTTTTCCACAAATATTTCATGTAAATATTTGAGATTGACACTCACCTGACCTCTTTGACACTCAGCTGACACTCACCTGACCTCTTTGACACTCACCCAGTGTTAATTTGACAAGAATTTTTAATTTCATTTTAGTCTTAGTCACTCACCAAAGACTGGATTTAGTTAAAGTCACATTTTATTCTTTTAGTTTTGTTTTGTTTTAGTTAAAATTTATCCCGTGGAAATCAGTTTTAGTTTTAGTCTCATTTTTAGTCTCATTTTAGTCTTTTTAAGTAATTTGACAGTTTTGTTATACTGTAATAGATTTTGCAAAATGATGTTTGTCATGGTTTCTTCTAGGGGTGCAACGGATCAAAAAACTCATGGTTCGGATCGTATCACGGTTTTGAGTCACGGATCGGATCATTTCTCAGATCAGCAAAAAAGAAAAAAGTGGTGGGATTAGGGTTAAATTATTTTAAAATACACTTGGCTTTCATCTCTGTCTGTCTGTAATTATTACCATAGTTATGTAATGTGATAATAATGATAATACTAATGATAATGGTAATAATATTAAAATCTTAAAACTTATACAGTTCTGTTCTATGTATATACTATACATACATTAGATCATTATACACTGCACAGTACAATACACAACTACGCTCTGTAGTCTGGCTCAATGTCCCGCCTACAGCACATCTGATTGGTTAGAAGTTACGGGTAATCAATCAGCACAGACACACTGTGTCACAGACAGGGTGAGACAGAGCTGCACCGGTGAGCAGGGAGGAGCTGTGTAGAAGTTAAGACAGCTGATATCACCAAAGTTTCAATAATTATCACAGTCTTATGATCTGTTTCTATGACAACAGCATAGTTACATCAGTGAAAAAAGTCATGGTCTGGATTTCACTCAAGGCAATGTGACGGATTTTAAATCAGTCGCTCTTCACAGAGATGAGCTGCACACAGCAGCATCTGTCCTGTCTTTTCACTGCAACTCTGCATTGAGATTTCGGGTATTATAACTTATACAAAAGTAACAGTGACAGTAAAACTATGATGCTCACACGTAGTCCGCGGATCACATACGTGCCGAACTGTGGAAGGCGATCTGCACAGCACACAGGTCAACTGCGATCCGTTGCACCCCTAGTTTCTTCCCACTTGACAAGTCGCAGCCACAGATGAAGATAATCCGCTCATCATAATTGCTGACGTTCCCGCTGTGGAGCCAAGGCGTCTGTGTGGCAGAACTGGACATGCACCGCCACTGCGCAGAAGGGCAGGGGGTGTTGAGAATTTATTTTGAAAGGAACATATTATGTAAGAGTTAATAAGTTAAGATATAAGTTAACATTAATATTCATAAAGAAACAGTTAATATGTTAAATATGTAGTTAAAAGGAGGACTGCATTTCAGTTCATTTGGTTTGGACTTACATTCAAAGCGGACTTCAATTCCCAGAATGCTCTAGGAGCAAAGGGGTGAATGCGACTTGATGACATCAGTTGTTGTTGTTGTAGGCTGCCATGCTGTACCTCTCGTTTAGTTAGCACACGCCATATGTATGTTTTTTTCCCTTTTTTATTCACTAAAGGACGTCTGGTTTGAAACAACAGTCTCGCTTCGTCATTATTAGTTATAAGCTGAATCTGCAACATGTTTTGGTGCCGAAAACCCGGGAAGCAGGAGATTATGGCTGACGAAGATAGAGACATTGAGGAGCGACTGGACGGTGGGGAACAACGTACTGAAAAGTCAAAAAGAAAGCGTCGGACAATATGGAGTTCCACCACGAGATTCCTGAATCAGCTCGACGTTGAATTATTAAAGGAAGACCCGGACATTGGCCGTGTGCGAGAGATGCTGGCCGTGCTGTCAGGAAAGGAGGACAGCTTGCGTGAGCTTGACCACTTAGTGGAGGAACACACTTCACTGGAAGACGTGGAGGCAGAGATCTAACTTGCAGAGGAATACAGAGACCACATCATCAGTATGAAGGCGCGAGCTCACCAGTGATCAGAGCACACAAGACTGTGAGTAATGACAACCCCTGGCCTATTCGGCTAAGTGATGCTAGCGCTAACTCCGCCGGCTCTCGGCACAGCAACCCGACCGTGAGACTGCCAAAGCTGGTGATCGAGAAATTCTACGGAGATGTAAGTTTATGGCAGGAATTTTGGAGCCAGTATGAGACTGCTATTCATAGCAATGATGCCCTGTGCAAAAGAGAGAAGTTTACCTACCTGAAAACTTACCTCACTGGAACAGCTGCAAAGGCAGTAGCAGGACTCACACTGACAGACAGTAACGATGATGCTGCAGTTGATATACTCCTGCTGACTCTCACTCCTGAAAGAAAGTATCTGATGTCAGCGCATTGAGGCAGTTATATGATGACTGTGAAATTCAAACCAGAAGCTTAGAGTCACTGGGAGTGGTATCAGACACCTACGGAGGCATGTTATGCCCAGTACTGCTCCAGATGATGCCGGAGGACATGGCTCTTGAGTACAGCCGTCAGAGGGGAGATGAGGATGAGTGGAAGGTGCCTAATGTGCTCAAGTTCCTGCAGAAAGAGGTTCAGAGCCGGAACAGAGCTTTGCAAATGATGAGATCATATGACCAGCGAGGGAACCAGTCTGCTCACAAAACATGCAGCAAATCATATACAGCCAGTGACATGAAACTAAAGAACCCAAGCATGACATCTGCAGCTGCACTACACACTGCCAACCAGAAGACACAAAACAGCCTGTTCTGTGATAGTGCTGAACACAAATCTGAAAATTGTACAGACCACCAGGTGTCAGCACGTAAGGAAAAGCTGAAGAAGCTTGGCAGGTGCTATGTGTGTTTGGGACCCAAACACATCACAAGGTTCTGCAGGTCAAAGGGCATGTCATGTGCCACATGTGGAGGCAGGCATCGTGCAGCCATTTGTGAGCAAAATGATGTGCCCCTCCTCTGCTCCAACAACAGTGAAGCGCAACATAGTGAAGCTCAGTTTGGAGAATGTCTGGGATAAACAGCAGAGTATTGAAATAGAGGCAGCTGTGACCCCTAAAGTGTGTACAGGATTGATGAAAATCCCTGGTGAACATATACAGAAAGAGATGGAAAAGAGAGGTCTCCAACTCGCAGACTTCGCTGGAGACGACAAACCTGAACTTTCTGTGCTAATTGTCTCAGATTACTACTGGCAGATAGTATCAGGCCGAGTAGAAAGACTGACAGAGAGTCTGGTGGCGCTGGAGAGCACCTTCGGATGGCCAGTACAGGGCCCAGTAGCAGTGTCCAGCATGACAGAGACAACGTGTATGCACATTCAGCTCAGTGAGGATGCACAGATTGCCAAGCAGCTGCATGCATTCTGGGAGCTTGAGTCTCTGGGCATCACAAGTGAGAAGTCTGAGAGCCCAGAGGATGTGGAAGCATTGCAGCGGTTCGAGGAAACCTCCATCTTCAAGGATGGGCGCAAGTGGAGCTGCCATGGCGACAAAACCATCCTCCACTCCAAGACAATTACCGCATCGCAAAAAAGAGGCTGGAGAGTTTGAAAGGGAAACTAAGAAAGGATGTCACACTCTACAGCAGATACAATGAAGTAGTGGAGGATTACTTAAAACAAGGAATGGCTGAGGATGTGCCAAGGGAGCATACATCACCACCAAACAGTGAGACATATTACTTACCTCACCACGCTGTACTGAGGGAGGATAAGGTGACAACAAAACTGCGGGTTGTGTTTGATGCTTCATCCCACGAAGACGGAAGTCCCTAACTAAATGACTGTCTCTTAACAGGTCCCAATCTGAATCCAGATCTGATGAGTGTTTTGATCAAGTTTAGACTGCATGAAATTGCATACATGGCAGACATCAAGAAAGCATTCTGCAGATCTCACTCTCAGAAAGAGACCGGGACGCTGCAAGATTTCTGTGGTTCACAGGCCCACCAACAGAGGAGAAGGACGAGAAGCTGTGCATACTTAGAATGACAAGAGTGGTGTTTGGAGCTTCAACAAGCCCATTCCTACTTGCAGCCACCATAAGGAGGCATTTGAGACAATATGAGATATAACACCCACAAGTGGTAGAAACCATCAGCTCCTCACTTTATGTGGATGACTTTATTTCAAGTACAAGTGAGGTGACAGAGGTCCTTGCAGTGACAACAGCCAAGAACATTATGTCTGCTGCAGGCATGGAGCTATGTAAATGGATGACGAACTCTCCTGAGCTCAAAGGAAAATGGCAGGAAAGCTCGATGGATTGCACTGTACAGCCAGAAACACACGGGTCAGTGCTGAAGGTTTTGGGCTTGGTGTGGAGACCAGTCACCGATGATTTTGTGTTCGACCTCAGGGGGCTGCTTGATATTCTGGAGGAAAGACAGAACACAAAACGAAGTGTTCTGCAGTCTTCTACTCGCATTTTTGACTCTCTAGGATTCTTGACCCCCTTCACCATCAGGATAAAATGCTTGTTTCAAGAGATGTGGGAGAGAGGGCTCAGGTGGGACGAGGAACTGCCGCCTGATTTGACAAAAAAATGGCAACAGTGGTGTTCAGAGCTCCCTCAACTGCACCAGCTGTCAATCCCACAGTGGCACAAAACACACATGCAGCAGAACAACCAGGATTTAAAACTACATGTATTTCTGTGACTCAAGTGAAAAGGCTTACAGTGCAGTTGCTTATCTGCAGGGAGAAACAAAGGATGGAGAAGTGACCATAAGCCTGGTTGCATCCAAGTCCAGAGTGGCCCCACTCAAAAAGATGACGCTGCCACGTCTGGAGCTGATGGGAGCTGTAATAGCAGCCAGGCTGGGAGCACCCCCATGAAAGCACTGCAGCTAGACAAGACACAACTCAGACTATGGACAGACTCAATGATAGTGCTACACTGGATTCGCAGTTCTGCTCACAAATGGAAACAGTTTGTAGCAAATAGAGTGACAGACATCCAGTCTCTAACCGACCCACAGTCATGTCCTCACTGCAAAGGGAAAATGAACCCAGCTGACCTTCCCACCAGAGGCCTAACGGTGCAGGATCTGAAGCAGAGCACATTGTGGTGGAATGGACCTTGTGTTCTGATATCACCTGATCCGTCAGAGAGCACTCAGGTTGATGTTCAGGAAGATGAGGTAAAATCTGAACTCAGATCCAAATAGATTGCTGTAGAGTTTGTTAACCAAGACACCGACTTCTTAAAACCTGTGTTATGTCTGGAGAAGTACAGTAAACTAAAAATAGTGCTCCGAGTGACAGCCTGGATGAAGAGGTTTATCACCAACACCCGCTCAAGCACAAAACTGAGTGGTGAACTGACAGCAGAAGAGCTGAATGAAGCAGGGAAACATTGGATAAAGATGACTCAGATGCAGCGTTTCAGCTCGGAAATTGATATGCTGAAGGCAGGAAAATGCCCTAACACTGACTCCAGAATCCGAGAGCTAAAACCATTTCTGGGTGAAGATGAGCTGCTCAGTGTGGGATGAAGGCTCCAGCATTCTGACCTTTCTTACAGAGAAAAGCACCCATGGATTTTGCCCAACGACCACAAATATACAGAAATGTTGGTGCAGTATCAACATGAGAAGATAATGCACGCAGGTGTACGAGACACTTTAGTGCAAACCAGAGAGAAATATTGGATTTTGAGGGCATGACAGGTAGTCAAGAAAGTTGTGTCAAGATGTGTCCTTTGTAAAAAATTCAAAGCAAGGGCTGCACAACAGACTACTGCACCGCTGCCAAGGGACAGAATAACAGAGTCACCACCATTTGAGATCACAGGAGTGGACTTCGCAGGGCCACTCTATGTGAAGTCACAAAGCTCCATGACCAAATCATACATAGCACTGTTCACTTGTGCTGTAACCAGAGCAGTGCACTTAGAGCTGGTCTCAGATCTGTCCACTGAGAACTTCCTGCTAGCCCTGAAAAGATTCATCTCAAGAAGAGGATTATGCAAGATGATCTACTCAGATAACGCCAAGACCTTCAAGAAGGCTGATGAGGATTTGAAGGAGCTCTGGAAAAGCATCAAAGATCCACAGCTACGAGGGTTTTTCTCTGACAAGGACATCTCCTGGCGGTTCATCGCTGAAAGAGCAGCCTGGTGGGGCGGATTCTGGGAAAGGCTTATAAGGTCAGTCAAAATTATTCTCAGAAAAGTGCTTGGCAGAGCTAAACTCCACTTTGAAGAAATGTGCACCATTCTGACTGAAGCTGAAGCCATAATAAACTCGAGGCCGCTCACTTATGTGCACAATGATGTGGATGAGCCACAGCCACTGACACCTGCTCACTTCTTGGTGGGTCAGAGACTGACATGCCTGCCCCCAAAGCCATTTCCAGCTGACACTAACCATCCAACAGCAAACAAGGAGGAGATGACACATAGTTAATATAGACACATAGGTGGCGATACAGACAGAGACTTACGACCAACTTCTGGAACAGATGGCAGAGAGAATATTTGCTGGATTTGAAGTCAGCACATCGCTGTGACACCCCACAGCCTTCTCTGCTGAAGGTGGGGGATGATGCCTCATTGGAGAGGATAACACACCAAGGCAGAGCTGGAGGCTGGGAGAATCGAGGAACTGTTTCAAGGTCGTGATGGCCTCGTGAGGTCATGTGCAGTTTGCACTAGTTCAGGGACTGTTCTGCGGAGACCCATCCAGCTGTTGTATCCTTTGGAAATTTAGATAAACTGTAGTTTATCGGGGGGGGACAACTGTGGAAGGCGATCTGCACAGCACACAGGTCAACTGCGATCCGTTGCACCCCTAGTTTCTTCCCACTTGACAAGTTGCAGCCACAGATGAAGATAATCCGCTCATCATAATTGCTGTCGTTCCCGCTGTGGAGCCAAGGCGTCTGTGTGGCAGAACTGGACGTGCACCACCACTGCGCAGAGGGCAGGGGGTGTTGAGAATTTATTTTGAAAGGAATATATTATGTGAGAGTTAATAAGTTAAGATATAAGTTAACATTAATATTCATAAAGAAACAGTTAATATGTTAAATATGTAGTTAAAAGGAGGACTGCATTTCAGTTCATTTGGTTTGGACTTACATTCAAAGCGGACTTCAATTCCCAGAATGCTCTAGGAGCAAAGGGTGAACGCGACTTGATGACATCAGTTGTTGTTGTTGTAGGCTGCCATGCTGTACCTCTCGTTTAGTTAGCACATGCCATATGTATGTTTTTTCCCTTTTTTATTCACTAAAGGATGTCTGATTTGAAACAACAGTCTTGCTTCGTCATTATTAGTTATAAGCTGAATCTGCAACAGGGGGAGGTCATCCAATCAGAAAGATAGACTGAGAGTTTAAATTTGAGTTAAGATAATTAATTGGTTAAAAAGGAAAACAATCAAGGCATTGAAGATGGTTGTAATCCAGATTGGCCGGCCGGCCAGTGTCATCTTTTTCGTTATGTTTTTACTCGTCAGTTGATAATGAACAGAGATTTCGTTTTAATTTTTGTTGTCAGTACTTCTTCAATTTACGTTCTCGTCACAAATTAGTCACGGAATAAAGGGTCGTCAACGAAAAGTTTTTGTTTAAGTTTTATTTGACAAAATTAACACTGACCACTATAACGCTCGCCTGAACTCTTTGACACTCAGCTGACACTAACCTGACCTCTTTGACACTCGCCTAACCACTATGTCACTCACCTGAACTCTGCCACTCACCTGAGCACCTGTGGCACAGCGAACATGAAGGTATCATGCAAGAGGAGACACAGCGTCCCACGTAGGAAATACAGTCCAAAGCTCCGCCCCAGAGCATGCACTAGAAAGAGGCTGTAACCCCACCTCTTCCTATTCTTACGTAGCAGCTGTGTTTTTTCTGTCAACACAGCAGAACCACCAGACCAGGACCTGGACCATGACAGTCCAGAGCCAGCAGTCTCCTCCCTGCAGAATATCAAATCAACCAAGCAAGTATGGTGAGTTTTGGTGGCTATACCCACTTCCCCCGAGGATGAGGGTGGGGCAAGACATGGAGGACACCTTATCAGGTTGCCATTCCATCACAGGGATGACACACAGAGACTGACAATCAATCCCGCTCACTGTTTTATATGAGATAATTTTTCAGTCCTGTTTCACATTTAAACCCGAAGTGAGTTTAATCAGCAGCAGCTTTACTGACACCAATTAGAGTGAAGGAATCATACTCAGCAGTGTGACATCTCTGTGACATCACTCTCACGCTTTCTTTATTAATTGAA
The DNA here is from genome assembly GCA_034769285.1 of Lutjanus argentimaculatus. Lineage (NCBI taxonomy): Eukaryota > Metazoa > Chordata > Actinopteri > Lutjaniformes > Lutjanidae > Lutjanus > Lutjanus argentimaculatus. The sequence goes on along the minus strand of JAWZSL010000102.1, from coordinate 387,367 downwards.
TTTACTGCTCTGTTTTTCATGTGTTAGTATTCAGATCAAATGTGAAGTTTTGTACCGCAGCTGTTTGCAGTTCTGAATCCAGAACTTCTCCAAGTCCGTCATGATCCAGACTGATGAATCCTGATCCCGCAGAGGCCAAAGGTCTGCAGGCTGCAGGGGACACCGGTAACCCCGAAAAACCAAACTGAGAGTAGGACAAAACATAAAATGACATTTTATAAATGACATTTTATTAATAATAATAATGTCTATGGGTTACTTCTTAAACTGATCTCTGGTCTGGAAAAAAAAAGTTTTGAGCCCTCAACAAAGCAATGACACAAATGGCCTCTTGTAATTGTGCCTCTGATGTGTGTTGTGTTGCCTTGATGTTCAGTAATTGTTTTTTGTGCATACAGCAGATGTGAGTAGTAACTTTTTTGAGAAACTGTATTCGTTACTACTTTACTATTTTTTATTTTTGTGCAGATTTTTAGAGACAAATAATCATTTTTAGTTTGATATATTTGGATACATTCATCACTCATACTTTTATTTATTAACTATTCTATGCATTGATAATTCAGGTTAATGCAGGTTAGTTGGTCCCTTGTCTGTTGGTGCTCTGTTACCACAGCTCCATCTCCACTTGAGTCTGTTCAAAGTTGCATAATGGCTGAAGCTATAGCAGGAGTAACACTAATGTTATGGCTATCACATAGCAGCAGCAGCAGGTAGTATTTACAAACAAATGAACAGTGCACAATGAAGCAGGCTGAACTCAGTACATCAGAGACCCGATCTGACAGAAAGCACTAATGTGTTTGTTGTGTTATTGTTAATAAGTAATAATAATAATTAAGTATATATACACACCTATAAAATGACATGTCATGCTGTACCTACTCTGGCTATATTGTAAATACTCAAGGTACCAGTGAGCAAGTGGTGCCATTTAACTAGTCTGCACAGGAAATTAAGACAAATGGCTGATATAATGTTTCCAAAAAAAAAAAAAAAAAAGTTGATTCCCATGCACACTTACCACCTATGCATTGATTTATTTAAAAAAGTGCTGATGTTTCAGTCAAGCACCTTTCTCAAGACATGGCAATAATAAAGTGACAGTGTTTAATTTCAGCCCATTATTGCATGATAGTCCACAGTGGTGTTGGAAGTGGGTCTTTAGTTACATGTGATTGCTTATTCTTACTCCTAAACTTTCAAAATATATAGCATCCATAAACCTCTTATCACCACTAATTAGAGACAGTAATAATAATAAATAATAATAAATAAAAATAATAATAAATAGTAATAATAAATAAAAAATAAGAAAAAGAAATTTACATAAATTATACAATATAATGTTTTAACCACGGATGATGTTCAGGTCAAAGTGGTCCATCTGTTTATGAGGCAGTTTTAGAAAAATAAGACACAATGTGCAGCATTAATAGCCAGATCATAATGTAATACAGAAGACAACAAGCAAAAAAAATCTTGTGATGACACTTGAGAGATACAGGGAATATTGTCCTGATGTACTGTATATGTGGCAGACTGGGAAACAATTTTCCTCTAATGAAAGACAACAACCTGCCTGCCTGCCTGCCAGGTTAGTACAGTATGTTTTAGCATGTTAAAGGTAAGTGCTTGCTCTTGGTGGGAACTGTTGGGTCTTCTGTAAATATATTATAAAGAGTATAGTTGCTACCTTCTCTACATGAAAACTGCCCATACATATCTTCTCTCATGATTTGGTGCTGTATACATAAAACTGAAAGGTTAAAGATCTAGCTGTGATCTCAATGACAATAATCCACCTGTTGTCATGTAGACAAAGAGATACTAACAGATAGTAACAAAAACATACAGATGATCATAATATAACAAATCAATGCATAAGACTGTTGCTGTTTGGTGACTTTAGGCAATTTGACTGTTTGAGCTGTGAGTTTTGTACCTGCTGAACCAGAAGAAGAAAAACCTGGACAAAAATGAGGCATCTTCTTCTGGACATTGATTCTAAAGAAGGAAAACTTTTTAGTTACAGAAATCCAAATTTGACCAAACATCTTTTAATAATAAGACAGTTTCATAAAGAGAAAACACAGATCAATTAAAAAGCTTTCATCTCGACCACACAGCACAAAACTGCATGATGATTTATTGTCATTCTGTGAGACCTGGAAGAGGTGATGTGTGCGTTACTTGGACATAGGTTTGTGTGTGAGGCTTGGGGGTCGGTTTGTATTACTTGCAAATATGTTTATTGGAAACTTGGATGTCTATTGAGTGGATGCAGGCATGTGTGTTACCTAGACCTTTGTGTGTGTGTGTGTGTGTGTGTTATCAGAATCAGAAATACTTTATTGATCCCAGAGGGGAAATTGTTGGGCGCAGGTGTGTGTTACCTGGACATTGGTGGGTTTTTCAGAGAGCGGACGGTGGTCTGAGAAGCAACTGAGGACGAGCTCGATGAGTTGGAGGGAGAAACAGATGAAGAATGACACAAAACGGAATCCATCTGATGAAAACCCCTGAAACAGGGCAGATAAATCTTTTTTCAGGTTTCATATAGTGGAAGAACAACCAAGATCTATTGACTTAAGAAAACAAATATATGAAAGAAAAATCAGGTACAGACTGCTTCCATCAGTCCTGATACTACAGAATTCCAAACTTGGCTGGATTTCACTTTCACAAGATTTTCTTTGCTGTTTAAATAGTTAATAACCAGAGAAAATACCTTTACTTGCTATATTCTTTAGTTTCCTAGAATGTCATTTTTTATATTACAGAAGCTATGATGACTTTTTATGTTTTATAAAGGTTTCTGGACTAAAATAAGACACAGTGGAAAAGTTTTTAACTAATTCCACTTTATACTGTTAATAACTCAGCTTTTTAGTAATTCCACATATGACTCAGCAAGCACCTGTTGACTGTCCGTGTGCTTTCAAAAAAAAGTCAGTAGGGTCAGTAGAGAAATACTCTTCCATCGTTTCCAGGAAATGTTGCATGTAATTAGCAGCTACATGAAGAAATTACACACACACAATTTATATTCACACATCCACAGGATGGTGCATTTAGCCCTGAGTTCCAGCCACGTGTGAAATACTGCAGCTGGAAGACAAGAAAAGCAGCCAGAGAAGAGTAGAAACAAACTGAAAAGATGTACAGTAAAGTCAGATAAGCAGGACTCAGAAACAGACTGATGTTCAGAGCAGATCAAAGAAAATCTGGATCAGAGTCGCCAACAGACAGAAACAGAACAAGACATAAACAAACAAAAATAAATAGAAAGAGTTGAAGAAGAAAGAAGTCAACGGGTAAAGCAAAATTGTCAGACCTCCACATCCACCTACTCTGATTTTCTGGTCTGGCATTGTGACCTGTAACAGTGTTTTTCTTGAAAAAGGACCAATTAATGAGTGCTGCAGGATGCCATTGTCAAGTTGTGTGCTAGAACCAAGGAGAAGTAATAACAACAATGGTGACCACGATAGACAAGGTAGATGCTGCTATCAAGGCTGTTTAAGTCAGTTAAAGAAGTGTGTAGATCAGCTCAGGTTGCAGCATAACAGTTGCTAAAAGGCTATGTGTTGTGTTTGCTGCCACAGAAAAGAAATAGTCCCTATGCTTGTTTCTGTAACATGTTAATGCAACAGTAAGCTAGTTAATTAGCAACTACCTCACATCAGTCCATGACCAACTCTACCTGTGGCTCTGCAGCTCTGCAACATACAGTGGTGGAAAAAAGTTTTCGGACACCCTTAAAATTTTACACAATCTCAAATATGATCATGAAACTAGCCAGTCTCTTCTGGCTCTCAACGAAGGCGGACGCTTTTTCTGCTCCCTCCCTGGCCTTATCTGCCCTGCTACTGCTCTTTGTCTTGTGCTGTCTCTGTCTGATCTATTGGAGCCTCTCTGCATTTCTCTCCGAAATCTAAAATCATGGATTTGATCAGCTGGTCTCTCAATGCAATTGACCAAATTTTCTCGACAAAGAGACTGGGTAAAGGTGAACCCTCCTGCCCTGACGGAACGTTTGCTGCCGGATACACGATGGACTCCTGGGAGAGGTGGAGGATCGTGTGCCTGTCGATCCTTTCCGTTGAGGATGTTGAAGATGTCTACATAATTGGAATTATGATACCAGGTATGCTGCTGTTTGGAGTTAGCAGCTTCCTGATCTATCGCAAAGTTCGGAAGACGTTGGCAGCACTTTTGGCAATGGAGAAGCTGCCCGTCATGACTGAGAGAATGTGCAGGGCTGTCAACACTCAGACTCAAGCGATGTGTGAGCTCAATCGCAAGCTGGATGCGATTTCTGAGCTCCTTCGCAAGATGGATGCCAACTTGGAGAAGTTGTCAGCTCGGCTCGGCTGAAATTGGTCATTGAATTTGGATATATTGAAGTAAGCCACCGTGAGACCTAGACAGACTCAAAGGCAGACAGAAAATTGCAGTGTCGGCCTGTCCCAAAACAATTGTTATCTTCATTGGCTCCCTGAGATAACCAGCCTTCCCAAGGCCAGCTATCCCTCCACTCTCCTGGATGTTATGCAGACAAGATGCTCCGGTCCCTATCTCCCCACCCCACCACCCCCTACTCCTGTGAACTTTGTTTCTGGATCAGAACTCTCCGGGGTCGTCTCCACGGCAACGGCCGTGCCTTCGTCATCAGCCAGACGGCAGAGACAATGGTTGAGGCTGAGTGGGAATGAAGGACACGGGCTTACGCATACGTGAAGACACATATAACACGTACACCCCCCATTAACTCAACGCCTTCTTGGCTCCCACCCCCCCCCCTCTCTCCCCCTGTCGCAGTATAGCATGGAGGGTTGTTGCGGAGCTGCCAAGTGCCCCCCCAAGTGTCTATGCTGGGACACCTCCCCTCCCCTACACCCCCCCCCCCCCCCCCCCCCCCCCCCCAACATGTGCAAGTGCTCGAGTTTTGTTGTAATAGTCTTATTATGTTGCTTATGTGCCGAGATGTTTTTTTCCTAATTCCACACTGTGCCCCCCTGACAGGAGCCTAGTTTGGAGTTGCTTGTTTTTTTTTCCCTCTTCCTCCCTCTTGTTCTCATTTTTCTCTAAGTAAACGGGGCGCTGCTCGGTGGCTGACCCACAGTTCCTCCCGCTCCTGTCCTCCCCCTGTTATGTACCACTGTCTGTTTTTATGTTTCTTGGACAGGATGTAACTGAAATGCAATTTCCCCTCGGGGATCAATAAAGTATTCTGAATCTGAATCTGAATCTGAATCTGAAATATTTGTAGAAAAATCTTTTTTGTGTTTCAAAAGGTGTGGCTGCATTAGACAGACACAAATAAATACAAATGATATTTTCTTTTGTTTATTGTTTACAAGAAAAACTAACAAAACTAAATACTTGACAGTTTCAATATGTCAGTTCTCAACATTGTGGGTATCAAAGTCAACAAATAACAGAGAATGTGTTTAAAACTGAACAAAAAATAAATAAAGCATCACATCATCAAATTAATATTTAGTAGTCCTGCCATTGGCACGCAGTAGAGCTCTAATCCTGGCTGGCATGTTCCCCACGAGCCTTTCACACTGTTGAGGGGTAATCTTGTCCCATTCTTCTTGAATTACTGCTTTTAATTCTTCTTTGGTTTACGCTTTGAAACAGACCTTTTGATAATCCACCACAGATTTTCAATGGGGCTCATGTCCGGGGATTGAGCTGGCCACTCTAAGACCTGGATACTGTGCTCCTGCAGCCAAGTTCTACTGGCCCTGGATGTGTGGCAAGGGGCATTATCTTGTTGAAACATCCAGTTTTGACCTCGATGGAACAGTGCAAGTGCAGAAGGGAGCATGTGGGTTTTGAGAATGGCACAATACTTGACAGAGTTCAATGTGCCATCACAGACAGTGAGATGACCAACACCAGCAGCACTCATGCATCCCCAAACCATGATACTGCCTCCACCATGCTTGACAGTAGGTACTGTACATGCTGGAGCTTCACCTGGCCTTCTGCATACCTTCACATTAGCAGGACGAAGATAAAGCTGGAAACTGGACTCATCTGACCACAGAATCTTCTTCCAATTCCTGGCTGTCCAGTTCTTGTGTGTCTGGGTCCAACGATGCTGGGCTAACATCTGTCTCTCATTGATCAGGGGCTTCTTGACAGCCTTGTAGGACCTTAAGCCGTGATCTAAAAGTACAGTGCAGGTGGAACACTGGACAGCAGTTTGGTTTGACCACTGCTGCTGAAGCTCCTGTGATGTCATTCGGCGTTTTCCCTGCACATGCGGATCAGGATGCGGTCATTTCTTGCTGAAGAAACCCTTGGACGCCCAGATCTTGGTTTGTCTTCCAAGCTGTTGGTTCGTTTGTATTTCTGCAGAGTGTATCCAACTGCTGAAGGACTGCATCTACACTTCTTGGCTATCTGGCCGCAGCTGTACCCTTCCTGGCTGAGAATCTGTATCTTCAGGCGTGTTTCCTGCGTTAGGTTCCTTGTTTTAGCCATTTTTGTCTCTGAAGAACTTTCAAATGTGCTGGCTTTATATAGACACGAAGCACAGCAACAAAAATTGTGTCTTTTAATAAAAAGCATGACCCTCATTAGTGGATCACTGGTACCAAAATGACCCAATACTCAAGATTTCTTATGTATATTTTAGGATTTGTTTAGTATTTTGGCTGTGAGTGTACTAAAAGAAATTGCACTTGAAGACCTAAGAGTGATTCTTAATGCAATATTTCACAAATGCATGGGGTGTCCGAAAACTTTTTTCCACCACTGTATTTAGGAGACCTCAAGTTTCAGGCTGTTTTATTTGTCTTTAGCCTGATTCATAGTTGCTAACAGGCTTTTCACAGTCATGACAAGCTCTATTGTGAAAAGTTCATGAAAACACCATAGTAACATTACATGGACTTCTTATTTCTTTTCTGTGGCAGCGAAGATAACACACAGCATTGACCCTGTGGACATGAGTCAAACAGGGAATGATGGCATATATAATCCTCCAGGGTGTTTTCAGCTGACTCTGTTCAATATGTAGGATAAGTGGTTCTCCTCTGATGTCTTGACCAGGAGTAAGCATTCTTTCCACCCAAAGTACCCAGAACATTTAGTCACAAGAACTACTATTTTGAAGAACTAAAAGGTTCCATCACAGTCTTAAAGCTCCAGTAGGCAACATTGTTTTGGTATAATTGAGAAATAATTTCATAAAATCCTTTCAGCATATTGTAAATCAGGTGTTCTGAGAGAGAACTAGATTCTGTACTTCCTCTGTGGCTCTGTTTTCAGCATCTAGAGAATCTGGCCTGTGATGGTAGACTTAAACCAATCATAGGTCTTTTAAGACCTGGGGGACTCCTCCTACTAGTGCAGCTGCGCGTGCACGTTCCTTTGGTGAGACCCTGAATCAATGACAGAAACTACTGCAGGGAAAGTCGCTATAAAACTGCATTATAATAAAGAGAAAGGAGCCTAATGAGCAACATGCTTAACCTGGGAGTTTGTCAGCTCACTCAGTTACTTCTGAGTTCACCTTCAGTTGTGTTCATTCACTTGTATCACGGAGCTTTGCCGAGTGCCAAGAGGACTGGGCCGAGCTGAGACACAGAGCTGAAGACAGCTGCTCAGAGCTGGGGAGCTCTGCAGGAGAGGGTCAGCAGACTGGCACTTCTGGAGGAAAAAACACCGGAGTTGCTGTGATGCCGGCTACTTTACTGGCAGGAGAGGAGCTCAGAGTGCAGAGTACAGTGGGTGCAGTTACTTTTGGGATCAGGATTTATCCTCACTCCTGCTTCAACCTTCTGCAGCAACAACAAAGAAATCATGGAGCCGCAAACCAGCCAGACGAGAGCTCAGTATTTGTTTTTGAAACTTTAGAGATGAAAAAGTCAATTTATTTTTACTCCTGTCTCTCAGCCCCTCCGCAGGAGCAATTCATGAAACAAGTATGGATGTGCTGACCAGCCAGATGAGACCTCAGAGTTTGTTTTTTAAACTTTTTGGATTAAAAAGTGGATTTATCTTCATGTTTGCTTGTAAACCTGTGTGCAGCAGCACCATGGAGGACCCTACGGTGTTGTTTATAGGGTGAGTAAATGAGACAATTACAGACACCATGCTTTTGTACTGACAGTTTTGGCCGTGCAAGTCAAACCGTGTTGCCGCTGAGTTGCATTTTCATGACCGCTTATAGTGCAGCGAGCCGCGCCTGACATGAACTGCAAGCCTGACTCACCTCCAAGTGGGCTGCAGTCACGTTGCCCAACAGTGGTGAGCCTCCTCTCTGTCCCCCTCCAACAAGCGAGTGTTGTGATACTGAGCTCGTGGGTGCAGGAGAGCAGAGAGAAAGACATTTTTAAAAGTCTCTTTATGTTCAGCTTTCAGTACTTCTGTATCTTCACACTGAATCTTTATGTTTTTAAATGTAGTTTCTCTCCTCTGTAGGTGTTTTTTACTGTCATGTGTCTGTTTTATGACACAAAGCTCATGTCTGTCTGATGTCTGTGCTCACTCACAACTGCCTCTGTAAACTGTTGCTTGCGCTCATGAAGCACATGCTGCTCGTCTGGTGGGAGGGGCTCAGGACACAGAAAATGAAACCTAACTCAGATGAGACTCAAAAATCAACTGTTTTCAGGCTTTCTACCTAGTGCAAGCTTTAATACCTGCCAAGATTAGCCAAATTAGTATGAAAAAGCAGTTTTTGCAAGCCATTACACAAATATTAGTGAACACACAACAACTTGGCCCCAAGGAAAAGTACTACCCCCCAATCAAGGGGATTTTTTGTGAGGGGTAAAATAAAGTCCCCAAAACTTAATTCAGATCCCTGCAAAGGAAATGCACCCCCTCCAAAAATTTCTAGTCCTTGGAGGGGTAAAGTTCCTGTGGTGGAAAAGTGCACTGACTTCTCCAGAGGTTCTTAGTCCCTGGTGAAAGAAAGTTCCTGTGATGGCTTAAGGCTCTAGACTCCCTGCAGCGGACCACAGACCACAGCTGAGGACTGGAACAGAGGTCCACTGGTGAATCAGGATAAGCTACCTCTGAATCACTCCAGTCTACATCACTGCTAAATCTGCACTAGTCCACCGGCAGCAGCTCTCAGCAGGAAGCTCATCAGTATGTCCATCCACACCTCCATCCAGGAATCTGGTTCCAGTCAGTGCTATATAGAGAAGACCTGCCACATTTGAAACCTGCAGCAGAGATTTAAGCCTTAACAGTTATTGATGATTGATACCTGATCAATAATTTGCTCGATGTCAACCTTCAGAGGAACGAGGGAGCAGAGACTCAGGAGAGTCCAGAAGAGGAAGAGAAGCACGGACGAACGGCTGCCCTTCATCCTCTCAATCTGGATTATAACAACAGCAAGACCCTGGGGAGAAGGAGGAGTAGATGAGTAGATAGGTTGTTGGTTTATACTGTTATATTGTATATTATTCTGTTCTTTTTATTTCATTTTTAACATTTACTATTTACTGTATATTTTATTGTATATATTGTGTATAATATGACTTTTTGCTTTGGCAACATGTTTGATCTTAAGTGTCATGCCAGTAAAGCTGATTAAATTGAAATTGAATTCAAAGTGAGTTGTTAGGAGACAGGAGAGAAAAAGAGGTGAGAGGAGAGAATAGGAAGAGAGGGGAGCAGAAGAGAGAAGAGGAGTGAAGTCAACTTTATTTATATAGCACATTTCATACGACAAGCATAAACTAATGCGCTTCAAGATACATGATACATGGCTAACATAAAAAAACATATAGGAGGAGAGATGAGGAGGAGAAGGTGAGAGGGAGGATGAGAGAGGAGGAAGACGAGCATTGTATAATTGTTTCTAGATTACCATCCTTAGGACCCACTGGTGGATGTGAGCCATTGCCATGGTAACCAGTATCAACGAGCAGTAACATACCAGAGTGAGGCTCTGTATCAGTGGACCCATCAGGATCAACAGGTGGTTCTGGATCTCTTCCTTCTTCTTCACCAGGAAGTACAAAAAATCCAGAAGACCAAACAAAGCCAGACTGAGAGCCAAGAGCTGAACAGAGTCCACAGAGACCAGAGTTAGCCCTCAGAATTCAGGTTTAGAACAAAGACTACAGAGCCCAGAGTTACATCACAGAGTCCAGGTTTAGAACAAAGACTACAGAGACCAGAGTTAGATTACAGAGTCCAGGTTTAGAACAAAGACTACAGAGACCAGAGTTAGATCACAGAGTCCAGGTTTAGACCAGAGACTACAGGGGTTTTTGTTTTTGTACCATGGCTGTTACAAAAATAAATTTACAATAAATCAGCCAGTAAAGCAGGTCTTACTAAAAACAGCTGTGCATCTAAATGGAGACTGAAAAAAGAGGTGAGGTATGACAAGGACAGCAAGAATGCCAGAAAAAAATGGGACAGCAGTCCAATCTAAAACACGATCAGCCACAAAACAGCTCTTGCTGTTGCTCAGTCTTGTTCTCCAGTCAGGTTGCTTTCCTGAGATCTGGAGCCAGGGCTTATTTCGCTTAAACATAAGAGTTGAGATAAACTGGACCCTAACAACAACCAAGGCGTTTGTGTAAGCAGTAATCTGAAGGTTTTTACAGTATAATCAATGTACGGATGCAGACAAGTCTTATTGAACACAATGGGCCCTATTTTATGCTGATCTAAAGCACAGGTGGAAAGCACGAGGCACAGTGGATTTAATGTATTCATGTATCCAAATCCACCTTTGCCAGGGGGGCAGGGGTGTCCTGTCCTGTCCTGCCCCTTGCGCAAGCAGCACAGAGTGGAACACACTTATCAGCTGCACCAAGTACTTTGATTAATTTACAGGTAAGTTTTGCCCATTAAACCAATCAGAAAGTCTCACCACCTTTAAGAAGCAGGTGTGCAGAAATGCAAGCAGTGGCAGCATGATGGCAGATTTACCAGGAGAGATCAAAGAGGAAAGAATTTTATGCAAGGAGACAGATATTCTGGTTCAAGAAGTGAAAGAGAGTGCACAACGTATAGAGATGGCAGGACATCTCAGAAGCAGCTTCGTGTGTGAATAGTTTATTTTACAAGAACGCCTGCAAAATGTTATACAATACATGAAACGTAAAGGTCATGCAGATATGTAACTGGTTATGTTTTACACTAAAGCACCTTGAAATTGTGTTGTATTTTATAATTCATTATTATCATCATCATTATTATGCAGGAAACGAAATATAAATTTAAATTAGGATAGAACAAAATAAAACAAATGCACTGAGAGAAAAATCCCTTCAAAATAAACATCTAGACAAATTGTCTAAATCGATTGCAGCCCCTTTAAACAGTTCCTAATGACATTGGCTGTATGTTTGGGGTCGTCCTGCTGCAGAATAAATTTGGGGCCAATCAGACACCTCCCTGTTGGTACTACATGATGGATAAGTACCTGCCTGTATTTCTCAGCATTGAGGACACCATTGTGCATTTTGCAGAAATGGCCACAATTCTTCCATGAAGACCACTTCTGGCCAGACTTCTCTGGACAGTAGATGGGTGTACCTGGGTCCCACTGGTTTCTGCTGGGTCTGAGCTGATGGCACTGCTGGACATCTTCCGATTTTGAGGGGAAGTAAACATAATGTGTCTGTCATCTGCTGCACTAAGTTTCCTTGGCCAACCACTGCGTTAACGGTCCTCAAAGTTGCCCTTGTCTTTGTGCTTCTTCAAAAGTGCTTGATCAGCACATCTTGAAACCCCAGTCTGCTTTGAAATCTTTGACTGGGAGAGACTTTGCTGATGCAGCATAACTACTTTGTGTTGCTGTGCTCAGTCTTGTCATGGTGTCTGACCTGTGACATCAAACTGTCTTCCACAACCTCAGTTGGTAGCAGAATTTGGCTGTTCCTTGCCCAGTTTTTAAGCCTCCTACACAGCTAATAATAATAATAATAATAATAATAAATCAATTTATATATAGCGCCTTTCAAGAAACCCAAGGTCGCTTCACAATTGCAAACAACCACAAAATCACACAGACAACCACAAAACACATGACATAAAGAAACAAAAAACACAACTAGTTGGTGAAAGCCAGCAGGAAAAGGTGCCTCTTTAGCTGAGATTTAAAAGAGTCCAGAGTTGGTGCCTGGTGAATCTCCAGTGGAGGCGAGTTCCAGAGGGTGGGAGCTGCCACACTGAAGGCCCTGCTCCCAAAGGTTTGCCTTCTAGTACGGGGAATTGAGAGGAGGCCCAAGTCCACAGATCGCAGGTTCCGGGCAGGGTGTGAACATGAAGGAGGTCTGTTAAATACTGAGGGGCAAGGGTGTGCAGAGATTTGTAGGTGAGCAGGGGAAGTTTGAAGGTGATCCGGAACTTAACAGGAAGCCAGTGCAGTTGTTTGAGAGTGGGGGTGATGTGCTTCCAATGTTTAGTGCGAGTGAGAACCCTGGCAGCTGAGTTTTGAATATGTTGGAGTCTGTCCAGAGTTTTATTGGTGACCCCGTACAGAACGGCATTACAGTAATCCAGATGTGAGGTGATGAAGGTGTGTATTAGAGTCTCAGCAACAGAGTCAGGGAGTGAAGGTCGGAGTCTGGAAATGTTCCTGAGGTGGAAAAAGGCGGATTTGGTGACGGATTTGATGTGTGTGTGCTGTTTCTGTTTCTGTTTCAGTTAATTGAAGCAACAGTTAATTTTAAATTGATGATCATTAGCACCTGTTTGGTATAATTGGTTAATCGTACACCTGACTATGATCCTACAAAATCCCTGACTTTGTGCAAGTCTACCTAGAAGAACTGATGCTGTTTTGAGGAAAAGGGTGGTCACACCAAATATTGATTTGATTTAGGTTTTTCTTCTGTTCACTCTCTTTGCATTTTGGAAATTGATAAAAAATATACAATTACATTTGATATTTTTGAAAGCATTCTTACTTTACAGTATTTCTTCACACCTGCCTAAGACTTTTGCACAGTACTGTATATATAGAAAAAACAAATAGGGATGCACCGATACCACTTTAATTCCAGACTGAGTACAAGTTCATACATTTGGGTACTTGCCAATACTGAGTGCCAATAAACTTAATGATACCATTGCAGTTCTTTCATTAACTTTAATTACATGTCTTATTTTAATCAGGTGTTCCTCAATTTCAAAAATCGTAATCATTTATCATACATTTTTGGGTTATTTGTAGTAAGTCACTTTACTGATTTTGTGTTCCTTATTAAGCTGTACAGTTTATTGTGTACATGATTTATTTCAGCAGGAATAATTCCACAACATTATTATGGACTTGCAGAATTAAGTTTACTGTTACATATAAGTATTTCATTATCATTTACAGCATTTTAACTAGTATTTTATTTACACATTTACATGTGAAGTATTTAAGTTTCGTGTCTGTGTTCCTCTTGCCTAATAGCTAATTAGTTCCTATGTGTCATTGTTTTGGGGGGGGGGTATGAGTGTGGTATACCATATCACCATAATCGAGCACAGTCAGAATTGTAGAATGAACAATAGCCTTTCAGCTATTAGAGGAGAAACATGATTTGTTTGTTTGATTTGCTTGATAGGTGTTCCACATGGGCCTTAAAAGTAAGTCTGCTATCTGGCCAGAGTCCTAAGTATTTATATGTTTCAACAGTTTCAATTTCAGAACAGTGGGGTGGATATTATTTTGTGACTAGAAAATGACATACATTTTGTTTTTGCCAGAATTTAGAACAAGCTCATGTTTCATGAGAGATGCATGAAATATATCAAAAGCAGCTTGTAAACTTGCAATGGCCAGATTCAGAGAAGAGCTGGTAGTGTATAATAGTGTGTCATCAGCATAAAAGTGTATGTCACAGTTTGGCAGAAATTATATTGTTTATATAAATGGTAAATAACAGAGGGTCAAGTATGGTGCCTTGTGGTACACCTGTATTAATGCAAAGTGAACTAGATTTGAGACCACTGGATCTGAGTTCTACCTGAGAGGTAGTCATGGAATAATTTAATAGAGGGTTTGTCTACTCCAGCTTAGCAAAGTGTCCAATAAGGTAAGATGATCAACTGAATATATTTAATATTAATATTTGCAATATATACAAACAGCGGGGGCGATATGTCAAAAAGATCATATCACAAACAGGAGGTGCTCAATCATAGGTTAGCAACCGCGACTAAAGCTGACAAGCTTCCCATTTCTCTACATGTTGACATAGTGTGCAGGCAGCTCTGAGAAGAGCAACGCTCAGCGCTTCATGAGTCTGAACGGTGGCATCATTTTTTGTAGTGTCTCAAAAACATGAAACACAAGAGCACATGTGTGGTAAGAGGATTAAACTCTGTCTTCACCTGCTCTAACATAAGCTGTGAATGTTAGAATGTCTGGCTAACTAATGCTAGCTTACTAACTGCAGTAACTTTACCTCCAGCCAAACTTGTTAGATACCACTGCATCTGCTGCATCTGCATTTGTTCTGTGGGGGGTTGAGGAGGAGGATGTGGGCTGATGCACAATCAAAGTGGGTCGACAACAATGCATCTCTCTCTGGCTCGCTGTCTCAGGTCTAAGCGGGGTTAGCTTAGCTCTTATCCCATCTTCCATGATTGCGATTGGCCGGCCCATCAGGGTGACCCGTGTCAAGGTCCGCTTCACTGATCGAGTCCCTGCGTTTCCTTTTCCCACATTAATGAGTGTATTTCTGTCATCTATCATGTAGATATACCTGCTGTATTTCACCACCTGACCAATGATTGCTGATGAAAGCTGTATGTAAGCTGGCTTTGGCCTTGTTTAGCATTAATGTTATATCATGTATGCACCTGCTATGTAACTTTACACAAACACTTTCACAGGGTCCGTGTTTTAAAACATGTGAGATGGAAAAATTAAGACGTCAGGTGGAGACTTGTCAGCTCATTTAAGTTGAGTTAGCTTACATCACCCAGCTACACATATAAAATCTGCTTGTGAGTCATTATTTTAGCCGACAAAATCCACTGTCATCAGCTAGAAATGAGAAGTTGGTTTGTGTACTTACTTGAAGGAATCAAAGACCTTGTGTTTCCACAATTACTCCCAAGTTTGATGTTAAATCTGCCACCGTTATCACGGTAAACTGCATAAATGCAGTGTGAGAATGGAAGGCTTGTTCGACTTGGCAACAGTAACTAAGGAGGGTGGGGCTTAGCGAAGGGTTAATTATGATTTTATCATGATTCTTTTTCATGTTGGTTTTCAGACCATTTTGCAAGTTAATGAACAGTAACCAACCAAACTAATTTGCCTATTTAAAAAATATAGCCCTAAAAGAAAAAAAGAATAAAGGCCGTTTAGGCCAAAGTGCTTATTTCAACAGATTGTGATCTGTGCATTGTACTGGAGTCAACTCTAAAATTTTAATATAAAAAGGTCAGATGCACCACACTACTTTCCTTCACTTAAAAAAATATACTCCTGACTTCACAGCACTGAGTGAAGTTTATAAATAATGAAGAATACAGAATAAGTGAGTATCTTCATCCTGTCCTCTGATGCTGAGGTGATTCATTTGTGTGAAATAAAAGGGTAGCTGAAGAAATCCAGTACAGTGGTTTCCTATGATCGTTTTATCTGCATGGCTCTCAGGAGGGCATGAAATGGAACAGTAAATAGTGTGATTTTGGCAAAAAGAAAATAACCTTTTGGATGGTTTGCATGTATGAGCAAAGAACTGCAACAGATAGAATGTATGCATGGTACAAAATACATCATAGCACGATTCAAAGATCTCTCTGTAATGGCCATACACGATACAATATTGTCATATCGCACACCCCTATTGTACGTGCTCTCACTGAATTATTTGTTAATTTGGCCATGCTGAAAAACGTTTTTATGCTTGATCCCAATTGGCAGTCCAGTCCATTTTACAATGCTGGTATTACAGCTAATAGAACAGCAATTAGAAGAAGAAAACCTGGTTAACAAATAAGGTTGGTAACCACCATTGTGACCGGTTATTGCTGTCTGCAGGTCAAAGTTGTGTCTGGCTATGTCTAACTGACTCCATATTACATTATTCAGGAACTAACCAACCAACCAGGAACTGGGTTAGTTTCAGCACTGTATTTTTTTTACCGTCTTGCTGCAGCAGAGTTTGGACAATGGGATGACACCTCGGTGTGGGCGAAGCTGCAGGTACAGCAGATAAATAGGTGAACAGATCCACAGGTAAACACAAGGGAACCACACCAGTACAGTGTGCTGGAAACACTGGGTCAGGTGTGGTCGGGAGGTATACCAGGTCAGGTTCCAGTCCTGAAACCAGAAAACCAGCTGAGTGATGATGTGTAAACAGGTGAGTAATGTGTAAACAGGTGAGCAGTGTGTAAAGAGGTAAACAGGTGAGTGCTGGATAAACAGGTAAAGAGATGAGTGACATGTAAGAGGTAAACAGGTGAGTAATGCATATATAAGTTATTGATGTGTAAACAGTTAAACAGGTAAGTGACATGTAAACGGGTGAATGACATGTAAATTAATGAGTTCATGTTATTAAATCACTTGTTTATTAAACTGATGTTTAATGAGAAACTCACCCAGAGAGGATCCAGACCACTCACACTGCACAGATCCTCCATTTATTAAAACAGCTCTTCTTATTGTCTTAATCCTCAGTTTCTTTTTCTACTTTCTCCTTTTGTTTCTTTTCTTTGTGCGTTGTATTGGATTTTCCAGAGAATCCTGCTGCTGCTCAAAGTTTCTGTCAGATACAAACACTGATGTGAGAATGCACTCAGTTTCTCTCTCTCATAAACTCAGCCTCTCTCTCTCTTTCACTCACTCTCTCATATGAAGTCAGACTCTCCCACTTTTTCTCTCTGACT
Organism: Lutjanus argentimaculatus; assembly: GCA_034769285.1. NCBI lineage: Eukaryota > Metazoa > Chordata > Actinopteri > Lutjaniformes > Lutjanidae > Lutjanus > Lutjanus argentimaculatus. Next base: position 370,519 of record JAWZSL010000102.1, on the reverse strand, counting down.
CATAAACTCAGTGTCTTTCTTCCTCTACAGTACCTGGACATTCAACAGAAAGAGATAGGTGGCTCTTAATGTGAGAAATTTAGAAACAAAACACAGATTTGTTGTAATATCAAGTTCATATTTTTTTCAGTAGTTTTATCAACAAGCATGTTTAGTGGGCAAAAACATTTCACTTTTTATGCACCCGGTATGATATATATAAAGTGGAGATACAGTAGAGAATTGCAGTCTTGCAGTTCAATTTTGAATGTAAATTTGTTTTAAAATAGTGTATAGATGTGTACAGTGGTGCATAAACATGTGTTACATCAAGAGCAGTTGAGTACAACTGACGTGTCCTTTTTTATGTGCATTTATTTATGATAATCATCAAAATATATAAAGTTATGTTTCAACTTTTCAACTTAGGGTACATAGAAATAATTCATTCAGCAAAATAATAGTTCAAGCAAAACCTACCAACATAGTTCAGTCTGAGAGTGTTTAGTTCACTATCTCTGTGTGTATGAGATGACTGTGACTATGAACTGTCACACAACTGCTATCTAACACTGCCATGAGAAATAAGTGTGTGTGTGTATGTGTGTGTGGGTGGGTGGGTGGTGGGGTTTGCACATGTTAGAGTCACGTTGTGGAAACTAACCTTTTTGGGAATGTCACAACCTGGCCAGAGGCTATGACAAAAACAGGAAAGACATGCAGTGCAAATAAATAAAAACTGTTTATTGAGGATAAAGTAAGATAAACATATATATATGTGTGTGTGTGTGTGTGTGTGTGTGTGTGTGTGTGTGTGTGTGTGTGTGTGTGAATGGTGGAAGGTGTGGACCCCTACAACATATATCAATGGTTTTCAAACTTTCTTTGTCCAAGGCCCATGGTGTATAGGACAAGCCAGAATCTTAAGGCACGCCTGTATTCATATCCATATAAAATAGCCTCTATAACTAAGCTAAGTAAGGCAATGAGTACTTGCCAATCAGTGGCAAATTTCCTGGACTGTAGGTGGGAAAAAATAAGGTGTTAATTAATCAAGGCCTTGATGTGTTAAACTTGTGGGGGTTTTTTTTTGTTTGTTTGTTTTTTTGTATTACAGTTAAACAGGGTGTACATACATATATTGACACAGAATATCAAAACAAAAAACAAACAAAACAAAACAAAAAACATCAAGTCAGGGGAGAGAAGAAATAGAGAAAGAAAAAAATAAGAAAAAACAAAACAAATCTAAAATAAAGAGTTTCCGGTAACACTTTACAATAAGGTACACAAAAAAAGAGTAGTTATGAGGAACTAATGAAGAACTAATGAGGAACTAATGAGTAGTTACTGAGGAACTGAGGTACACAAAATTAGAGTAGTTACTGAGGAACTAGGGTACACAAAATTAGAGTAGTTACCGAGGAACTAAGGAAGAACTAATGAGTAGTTACTGAGGAACACAAAATTAGAGTAGTTACTAAGATAAGATAAGATAAGATAAGATATTCCTTTATTAGTCCCACAGTGGGGAAATTTCCAGCATTACAGCAGCAAAGTGGATAGCAAAAAATAAGAAGCATCAGTGAAAAATGCTTCTTATTTTTTGCTATCCACTTTGCTGTACTGTACTTTACTTTACTGTACACAAAATTAGAGCAGTTACTGAGGAACTAATGATAAACTAATGAGTAGTTACTGAGGAACTAAGGTACACAAAATTAGAGTAGTTAATGAGGGACTAATGAGGAACTAATTTGTAGTTACTGAGGAACTTAGGTACACAAAATTACAGTAGTTACTGAGGAACTAATGATAAACCAACTATTGGGTAATGATTAGCTCTTAAGTAACCCCTGATCAAATTTAAGCAGAGTAGTAAATGAGGAACTAATGATAAACTAACTATTAGGTAAAGATTAGTTCCTAAGTAACCTCTGATCAAATTTGAGAAGAGTAGTTAATGAGGAACTAATGATAAACTAACTACTAGTCAAAGGTTAGTTCCTCAGTAACCTCTGATGAAGTTTCAGAGGAGTAGTTACTGAGGAACTAACTATTACTTAATCTGTAAATGACCTAAATTACGATGTTTGTTCAGTTTATTAATGCTTTCTTGTGACCTATGTTGATTTGGTCTCATTTGTTTAAATTATAAAAATGGGTGCTTTTATTTTGAAGGCGCTTTTATTTTGAAGGCGGAATGCGGTAGGAAGTAAAAGACGTGCACGACTGTAGATCTTTACAAGTGCTTCTTCCAGACGAAGGAAAATGTCACGCTTTTGTTACTTAGCACCTGGTTGAAAAGGGCACAAGGTTTGTCTGTTTATATGTCATTTGTGTGCAGCATTGAGTCACATTATAATGCCTTTTCTGAGAAGATTTTACAGTTTGTATTGAGTAGGCCTGTAAATAATTGGCATATTAGCCGTGATACATCTAAATTCTGTTGTCATTGCTATTCTTTGGTTGAATTAAGTTTGCTACTAAAAGGAAATTCATGTTTAAGATTTGTTTTGCAATAACTGCAGTAAATCTGAATGTGGGAGAAAGCTTATGAAACTGCAGTTTATGTGTAATTTGCACATTTTTGTATGATTTATGTTGTATTATTGTAGCACAAAGTGTAAATAAATATTTCAGGTTAAATATGCTTGGTACATCATAGCACTCTATTGGAGATTGTCACTAATTGTTAAAAACAGTTAAAAAGGGTCATTTCATAATTTTACTTAAATAGCAAAGTTAATTCATTTTCAGATTTAAGCTTTAAATTACAGTAAAATGTATTTGAATTGTGGTTAAATGTTATTGGAATGTTGTTAAGGCTCAAAAGGATAGAAGTAAAGTAATTTTTTGTTGTTTTTGTTTTCTTCCTAGCTCTTACGGTGTGTTCACAGCAATGTTTTGGAGCTACAGTGTCATATATAAAGATCTTATGAACCATCAGTTGGAGAGAAAGACCATCATTCAACCGGGGATGCTACATAATCATTAGTTACTCTTTTTGTGTACCCTAAAGTAAAGTGAGACATCAAAACGAGTAGGTAATCAGTACTGAATCATTACCTACTCATTAGTTACCCTTTTTTGTACCCTAAAGTAAAGTGAGTGAGTAAAGTAATGATTCAGTATTGATTACCTACTCCTTTTTATGCCTCACTTTACAGTAAGGTACACAAAAAGGGTAACTAATGATTAAGTAATGATTCAGTACTGATTACCTACTCCTTTTTATGCCTCACTTTACAATAAGGTACACAAAAAGGGTAACTAATGATTAAGTATTGATTTAGTACTGATTACCTACTCCTTTTTATGCCTCACTTTACAATAAGGTACACAAAAAGGGTAACTAATGGTTAAGTAATAGTTGTTCCTCATTAAATCTGTACCCCATTCATTCTAAATTTGTATACTTTGAATTTTGTGAACCCAAAACAACTGTACTGTGAACATTGGTTGTGTGATCAGTAGTAGTAGTATTATATATATATATATATATATATATATATATATTATATATATATATATATATATTATTTTTTTTTTTTTTTTTTTTTTTTTTTTTTGTTTAAGCTTAGCCTACTAGAAATGTGACTGGTACAGATTAACATGGATTGTCATATTAATTTGTATGTGGTCTGAAATTAATGAATAAAACTCCTCTCAAGAATCCTGCCATCTGTGATTTTTTAAAGCAACTACTTGTAAAGATGATGATGATGATGATGATGATTATAAAATAACCCCTCATGACGTGTCACTTTACTGAAGAACTGATCATTAACTAATAGTTAGTTCATCATCAGGTTTTCATTACCTACTCCTCTGAAATTTGATCAGGGGTTACTAAAGAACTTCTGATCATTAACCATTATTTCCTCATTAACTACTCAAATTTTGTGTGCTTTCGTTCCTCAGTAACTACTCTAATTTTGTGTACCTAAGTTCCTCAGTAACTACACATTAGTTCATCATTAGTTCCCAGTACCTACTGTAGATAGTTTATTATTATTTCCTCACTAACTACTTATCTGAACTTCATCTGAGGTTACTGAAGAACTGATCATTAACTAATAGTTAGTTCATCATTAGTTACTCAGTAACTACTCTTTTTTTGTGTACCTTAGTTCCTCAGTAACTACTCTAATTTTGTGTACCTCAGTTCCTCAGTAACTACTCATTAGTTCCTCGTTAGTTCTTCATTAGTTCCTCAGTAACTACTCTTTTTTTGTGTACCTTATTATAAAGTGTTACCGAGTTTCCTTAATATTTATTCCAATTGTCTGGAAACTGTGAAAACTGGGGTTCACTTTGACACAAGGGTTTTAAAGTCACCTTTTTAGGGTATAGATTTTGCCTTTGCATTGGGAAATGCATGAATACAAAGTGTTGATATGTGTAAAAAGTACTTTACAAGTACAGCCCTTCTTAGAGGACCAGGTTGTAGAATTTAGTGACATCTAGTGGTGTGCTTGCACATTGTCAACACTCACTCGTCCCTTCCAAGCTTGTAGGAGAATGGTGACCATGAAAGTTGCAAAAAACATGAAAGGCCCCCCTCTAGAGCCAGTCTATAGCCAGACCTCTCTTCACAGTGGTCAGCGCTGGAGAAAGGTCTGGCTCCACACATGCACATTCTGCTATAGGGGGAAAAAAAACGCCCTGCCTTGTTTGCATTTCTTTAAACCAATTACAAAGGTATTATGTTATGACAGAATGACGGTTTTAACCTCCTCTTTTAGAGATGGACTGAATCCAGTATTCTTGGCCAGTTTTTGATTTCCGATTTCTTTAAGGGCCTGACCTGCCAAAACTGATTTTGGCTGATTTTCAGTCTTTCTAAGAACTATAATTGACAGCGTTCACAAACATTTAGTAACTTTTCTTGTAAAATTAAATTGGATGTTCATAATAATAGACTGACTATTAAATATTCATTAAATACTGCTTAACATTTTCTCCAAAAGTCCTCCAGGATCCAGCCAGGCCTTATTATGTTATTATATTAACATTATGTACCAGAGGGAATACAATCTTGGATCCGTGGATCACAGTCACAAACAAAAATAGGGAGAAAAGGTCCTCCCCGCGCCCCGCCTGCTCCCTCAGAGGATATTCCGCTCACAAACTGGTTTAGTCCGCTGGAAGAACAGGCCAACCGTTATCCACCGCCTCCCCCTCCATTGATGCAGCAGCGAGCTTCACCACCGCCACTGCTCAAACCACAACGCCATCCAAAACCACAGAGGCCGCCTCGACAGTCACGACATCCGCAAGTCACCGCCGGGAGCATTCCTGGTCCTGAGTGAGCTGTCCATCGCCGGCCGGAGCGTGCGGCAGCGGTCCGCCGCAAGTCCAAACTGCCGCTTTACCGCGCGGTTACTCTCGGCGGGCCTGAACCGTCACCTGAGTGGGATTCTGATGAGGAAGTTACTAACAACCTCCCGGTTCTTCTTGTCGGATCCTCTATGGTTCGCGATGTGCATATTAGCAGGTGCAATACATCCTGTCATCCAGGTGCCTCCACCAATTACATCGATGACGTCATACCCGCGCTGCTGCGTAAGCGCTCCCATGTCCACACTGTTGTGGCTCATCTAGGAGGAATAAATGACTTAAAGCTGCAACAATCATCAAAGCTCAGGGAAGACAGCAGACGACTGATTGACAATATTCTACACTCAAATAAGCAGTGCGTTATCTCCGGACCCCTCCCTCCCTCCTCTTTTGGCGACATGAAGTTCAGCAGACTCATGCAGTTTCATGTCTGGCTTAAGGGTCACTGCAGCAGTGCTGGCATCCCTTACGCAGACAACTTCACCACTTTCCTGCACAGACCTGACCTCTTCAAACGAGATGGCCTCCATCTGAACTCCGCAGGGTCTCGCCTACTGGCTCTGAACATCAACCTTGCTCTGCAATCCTGCAAGACTTTCTCCATCTGACTTTCTCCACCCTCCAAATCTAATTCTGCCCCTTCCTATTCCGATGTCACTCACTGTTTCACCAATGCACCCCAAGTCCTCACTCCATCACAAAGCATTAGCAGTGGCATTTATGATGGTGATAATAATGTTAATAATGATAGTAATGGTAATAATAACAATAATAACTAGAACTGCAAGCAGTTATGAACGGGGGCCAAGCCTCCCGCGCGACTCGGCTCCCGCGCGACTTGGCCCCCGGGCGTCGCGGAGCACACGCAACGCAAACGGCTCTGTTTCGTGAGCGGGAGGCACGTCCCCGAGACTTGCAGCTGAACGTGTGCTCAAAACAAGGCTGCCCTCTCTCTCCATTCCTCTTATTGTAATGGGAAGAGCACTGGAAGCTCTGTATTATTCCTGAACATGTTTGTTGTAACAAGTCACGCCCACTTTGACCAAACAGTACATAACTTTATGGCCGGCCTCAGGAGGGACTCCACATCAAGCTCACCAAATTTCGTGCAAATTGGATGAACTTTTATGTCACTTCATATTTCTCTATTTATAGCGCCCCCTATTGGTGAATTTGCGCAAATTTGGGCACATAGCCTGTGGTTGACCTCTGAAACGTGTGGACTGAGTTTGATGTCGATAGCTTTTACTTTGACAAAAATATCCAACAGTATGTGTTTTTTAGCTAGCAGAAAAAAATGTTTATTTATAAGTAGCGCGTTTTTTGGAGTAGCAAAATTCTTTTGATAACTTTTGATGAGGCACGTCTGGAGATTGTGTGTGCAAAGTTTCGTGCAGATGGAGCGTAAACCCTAGGAGGAGTTTGAAAAAGTAGGTTTTTGACATGTAGCGACTTACAAAGAGAAATATGCTGTGGGAGTGGGCGTGGCCTATGTCAGAAGATGCAGCTCTATGTAGGGAACATGTGGATATAAAGTTTATGAAAATGTGATTTAAAATGTGGAAGTTACAGGCCAAAATGCGTTTGCGTCCGTCACAGCGCCACCTAGTGGAGTACATGCGCAGTTTTTGGTATAGATGGTCTGTGTCCTATTCTATATATACCATGTAAATTTCACAGCCCTCAGCATAATACTTGAGCTGAAATAAATGTTTGTTGTTTATGTCGTAATAAGCCACGCCCACTTTGACCAGTCGTGATTACCTTCGAGATATGGCTTCAGGAGTGACACAGCGTCATACCCACCAAATTTCGTAAAAATTGGTGTTGCCGTTTACAAGATATAAATGTCCCATATTTGCAGCGCCCCCTAGTGGCCAACATTAGCCAAAGTTGGCTCACACACCCACAGCCATATGCCAACCTAGGATCTCAGACTTGGCGTCGTTAGGATTTATTTTGACCAAGATATCGAACTGTTCACGTTTTTGTAGCTAGCTATAAAAATTTATTCGTTAATAATTTGCGCATATTTTGACCTAACAAAATTCTTTTGATAACTTTAGATCAGGACCATCGGAAGACTGTACATGCCAAATTTCACAGTGATCGGACAAAACCAAGGAGGAGTTCGAAAAAGTAGGTTTTTGAGTTTTCGCGATTTTGCAGGAAAAAAATTCTAGGCGGAAATGGGCGTGGCCTAGCCCAGGTGACTCAGTACTATTCAGGGAATCAGTGGATATGAGGCTTTTGAATGTGCGGCATACGGTGTGGGAGTTATAGCCCAAAACGCGTTTCTCTTGTTATAGCGCCCCCTGCTGGCGGACATATGTGATTTTTTGCGCCTGAGGTACGTGCAGGGGTCTGGACCAACCCTCCAAATTGCACCGCCCTCCCTTGCACGGTTTAGCCTGCAGCAACACTTTTAGCGGTGGAAAAATAAAAATAAGGAAGAACTATAACTAGAACTGCGAGCAGTTATGAACGGGGGCCAAGCCTCCCGCGCGACTCAGCCCCTTGCGTCGTGGAGCCCACGCAACGCGAACGGCTCCGTTTCGTCACCGGAAGGCACACCGCCAAGATCTGCTATCGAACGCTGGGTCGAACAAGGCTGCCCTCTCTCTCCATTACTCTTATTGTAATGGGAAGAGCATTGTGAAAGGCTCAATATGTTTGTTGTAAGAAGTCACGCCCACTTTGACCAAACATCACTAAACTTTACAGGCGGCCTCGGGAGCGACTCCACATGGCGCTCGCCGAATTTCGTGCGAATCTGAACAACTGTTGTGTCGCTTGATTTTTCTCAGTTTATAGCGCCCCCTGTTGACCAATTTGCACGAAATTTGGTACAGAACCTCTGGTCGACCTCTGAAACGTGTGGATTGAGTTTCATGTTGATAGCTTTTACTTTGACAAGAATATGCAACAATATGTGTTTTTTAGCTAGCAGAAAAAATTGTTTATTTATAAGTACCGCATTTTTTGGAGTAGCAAAATTCTTTTGATAACTTTTGATCAGGCAAGTCTGGAGATTGTGTGTGCAAAGTGTCGTGCAGATGGAGCGTAAATCCTAGGAGGAGTTCGAAAAAGTAGGTTTTTGATGTGTAGCGACTTACAAAGAGAAATATGCTGTGGGTGTGGGCGTGGCCTATGTCAGAAGATGCGGATCTATTAAGGGAACACGTGGATATAAAGTTTATGAAGATGTGATTAAAAATGTGGAAGTTACAGGCCAATATGCGTTTGCGTCCGCTACGGCGCCACCTAGTGGAGTAGACGCACAATTTTTGGTGTGGGTGGTCTGTGTCCTATTCTATATATACCATGTAAATTTCACAGTCTTCAGCATAGTACTTGAGCTGAAATAAATGTTTGTTGTTTATCTCGTAATAAGCCACGCCCACTTTGACCAGTCGGGATTACCTCCAAGATATGGCCTCAGGAGTCACCCAGCGTCATACCCATCAAATTTTGTAAAAATCTGTGTTTCCGTTTAAGAGATATAACGTTCCCATATTTGCAGCGCCCCCTAGTGGCCAACGTCAACCAAATTTGGCTCATACCCCCACAGTCACATGCCAACCAAGATTCTCAGATTTGGTGTCGTTAACATTTATTTTGACTGAGATGTGCAACGGTTCGCATTATTATAGCTAGCTAGAAAATTTTATTCGTTAATAATTTGCGCATATTTTGACGGAACAAATTTCTTTTGATAACTTTAGATCAGGTCCATCGGAAGACTGTACGTGCCAAATTTCACACTGATCGGACAAACCCCCAAGGAGGAGTTCGAAAAAGTAGGTTTTCCAGTTTTTGCGGGAAAAAAATTCTAGGCGGAAATGGGCGTGGCCTAGCCCAGGTGAGTCAGGGCAATTCAGGGAATCTGTGGATATGAGGCTTTTGAATGTGCGATATACGGTATCGGAGTTATAGGCCAAAACGCGTTTCCCTTGTTATAGCGCCCCCTGTTGGCGGACATATCTGATTTTTTGCGCCTGAGGTACGTGCAGGGGTCTGGACCAACCCTCCAAATTGCACCACCCTCCCATGCACGGTTTAGGCTGCAGCGACACTTTTATCGGGGGAAAAATAAAAAAAATAATAAAAACTTTAACAAAAACAATAGGGTTCCCAGCACCGCTGGTCCTGGGAAACGCGTATGCAAGCATACGCGTTCCCCAGGCCCCGCGGGCTTGGCCCCCTAATAAAAATCTGAACAATTACAATAGGGTTCCCAGCACCGCTGGTCCTGGGAAACGCGTATGCTTGCATACGCGTCCCCCAGGCCCCGCGGGCTTGGCCCCCTAATAACAATGGTGGTGAGTGTGATGATGCTTATAAAATAACATTATTATCACTACATGCTACTGATAGTAATAAAATACTGCCTTATATTGCAAATAATCCTGACATGCCTGGCTCCCCCCCATGGCCTGATGGCCCCACTGCGCCCCATCCACCCACTTCTATCTCTGTTCATATTAACACTGCTCGTCTTCCTCGCCATACCAACAGACCCAGAGGGGTCTCAAAGGACAATCTATTAGTTATTTCTGTCATCTCCTCTACTCATCCCTCCTCTCTCAACCTGTTTTTCCTCTGATCATGTGCATATTCATATTGGTTTCATCAACATCAGATCAATCAATAACAAGGCTCTTCTTATCAATGACATGATTGTTGATCATGGAATGGATATACTAGGCTTATGTGAAACCTGGCTAAAACCAAACGAGGTTTTTCCTCTTGTAGTAGCTACCCTCCCAATTACTCCTATTCACATATTGCCAGATCAGTGAAAGCCGGTGGGGGTGTCGGCATGATCTTCAATCCAAGTCTAGGTCTTGTACACGACCATAGACATAAGCTGTCATCCTGTGAGATTCTCTCTATGCGCCCCTCTGCTTCAATTGGTCTTGGTTCCTTCTGCTCAGTCATGCTATATCGCCCACCAGGACCTTATTCTTCTTTTCTGGATGAGTTTCTGATTTTCTCTCTGACCTTGTGACCCATATGGATAACATCATCATTTTTGGCGACTTTAATATACGTGTTAACCATAAAACTGATCCACTGACCAAAGCTTTCAATTCCTTAATAGATACTTTTGGTTTTGCTCAGCTGGTCCATGAACAAACGCACTCTAATGGTAACACACTGGACCTTGTACTCACACGTGGTATTAACATCTCCGACCTGTCAGCTTTGTCATATCCCTCAACACTTTCGGATCACTGCCTCATTAAATTCAGAGTTGACTTGTTTCATCGGCGATCAAACCATACTGACACCTTTAGTAGCCGCCGAATTGATGATTCCACCATTGACAAGCTTGCTGCTCTGCTCCCCGTCTCTCTTGCTGCCCTGCCGGAACAATCTGCTTCTCTTGATGACCTCACAAATAGTTTTAATTCAATCCTCAGTACCACACTCGACTCGGTTGCGCCCCTGCGGATAAAAACGTGTCGCTCCAGAAAACCCTCTCCCTGGTTCAATGATACCACTCGTGCACAAAAACGCATTTGTAGAAAACTGGAACACAAATGGCGCTCATCCAAACTTGAGGTCTTCCGATTAGCTTGGAGTGACAGCCTGCAGGACTACAAACGCATGCTCTCCGCTGCCAGAACCTCTTATCTGTCAACTCTTATTAACGATAACAAAAATAATCCGAAATTTTTATTTAACACTGTTGCAAGCCTCACTCGCCAACCCCCTCCAGTAAATAGCTCCTCATTTACAGCTGACGATTTCCTTCACTTCTTTAATGGAAAAATCTCTTGTATTAGAGACGAAATTGGCAGCCATCTACTCAGGAGGGGTCCAAAGCCCTCCTCTAGTCCAGTAAGAACCCTAGATGAGACTCTGACACTCTTGAACTTTGAGTCTATTTCTCTTGATGCGATTTCTAGGATAGTGCTCTCATCTAAACCTACAACCTGTTTATTTGACCCACTACCAACAAAATTAATTAAAGTACTTCTTCCTATCCTAGGCACCCCCCTACTCAACATTATAAACAGGTCCCTGTCATCTGGTATTGTCCCTACCACTCTCAAAGCTGCCGTGATCAAACCACTACTCAAAAATCCTTCCCTAGACCCGGAAGTTTTGAACAACTTTAGACCAATCTCACACCTACCTTTCATCTCCAAAGTCCTTGAAAGGATAGTCTCAAGTCAACTTACTGATCACCTTTCACGCAACGGCCTCTGTGATCCTTTTCAATCAGGTTTTAGATCACTTCACAGTACTGAGACTGCTCTCACTAAAGTAACCAATGACCTTCTCCTTGCATTAGACTCCAATTCTTCTTCCCTCCTCATTCTCCTGGATCTGAGCGCAGCGTTCGATACTGTTGATCATAACATTTTATTAGACCGTTTGTCCAACTACGTAGGCATCCGTGGTACTGCACTCTCCTGGTTAAAATCATATCTGACTGACAGAAGGCACTGTGTCTCATATAAATGAGACTCGTCTGAATCCTCGTCAGTGCAGTTTGGTGTTCCACAAGGGTCTGTCTTGGGTCCCCTGCTTTTTGGCATTTATTTACTCCCCCTTGGTGAAGTATTTCGTAGGTTTGGCATTAATTATCATTGTTACGCTGATGACACGCAGATTTACATACCAATTACACCCGACAATCACTCCCATCTTGCAAATCTTGAATCCTGCTTAGCTGCTGTCACAGACTGGATGTCACAAAACTTCTTACGACTGAATGCCAGCAAAACTGAAATACTAGTCATAGGCCCGACCAACCAACTACCACTCCTCACCGATCTGAGGCTAAACATTGACGACTGTATTATCACTCCACACCATACAGTTAAAAACCTCGGTGTGACCTTTGACTCCACCTTGTCTTTTGACAGACACATCAGTGAAATCACCCAGACAGCATTTTTTCATCTCCGTAACATTTCAAAGATCCGTCCCCTTCTAAGTACCTCAGACGCAGAGATTTTGGTTCATGCTTTTGTTTCATCCAGATTAGATTACTGTAATACTCTCTTTTCCGGCCTACCACTCTATAGCACACACAAACTACAACTTGTCCAAAATACAGCAGCCAGAATACTTACCAAAACCAGGAAATTTGACCATATAACCCCAGCTTTAATCTCACTCCACTGGCTCCCAATAAAATCCAGGTCAGATTTCAAGGCTGCTCCTACTGGCCTACAAATCCCTACATGGACTTGCACCTCCTTACCTGTCACATCTACTCATCCCATACACTCCCACACGTGCCCTCCGCTCGCAGAATGGTAACTACCTCATGGTCCCCAAAGTCAACAAAAAATCAGCAGGTGGTAGAGCATTTTCCCACCGTGCCCCACTCCTCTGGAACCAGCTCCCGCAATCAGTCAGAGATGCAGATTCCATTACCACTTTCAAATCCAGACTAAAGACCCATCTATTTTCACAAGTATACGGTATAGCCGATAGCACGTTTTATTTTGTCTCTGTTTGTTTGTTTGTTTGTTTTTTCTGTTTCATCTTTTTTCTTTGTTTTGTGTCACTATTGCTGCTGTCTCTGTTGCTGTTGTTCTGTCATGTTGGCCTTAATTATAATCTCTAATTCTAATTGTCTGTGTGTGTTGTCTTGTAAAGTGTTCTGAGACCATGTTTTGGTGATTTTACACTTTAAATAAAGGTGAATTGAATTGAATCTTGCAAGATCTCACAGAATCTCACGGGATTTCGCAGGATGCGATTTCACGTGATCTCATGTGGAAGCAGATGTAAAGAAACTGGAGACTGACACAGTACTACAGTTTGCTCAAGTAAACCTTTGCGGTAAGAAAAAGAGAATTAAAAGTTAAACGAATCTAGATGAGAGAATGTTTGAGGAGTAGCATCAACACAGGTTGTTTATTCTTCATCCAGAACAGGAGGTGAGATTTTAGCTGTCCCTCTGTGAACAGCAGTCTGCTGCTGACTAACATTAGCACGAAGGGCTAGAAAGTTTGCGGCTATTGTGCAACATTGTCAGCTGCTCAGCTGGTGCGTCTCCTTGTAGACTGTCTGTCTTCTCTTTATCCCATTCTTGGAATCTATCACTAACACTGACTTCATACAAGCATGTGTCTGAGTGTGTGGCTGTGATCAGTGCTTTTGTTGGTGTTTTGCTGGGTCAGTGTGTGCTGCACGCATGACATGATCATCAGGCAAAAGATGTGCGTAAATATGATGGGCACTGAATCAGATATGTGATGCTGACTGGCCGGTCAACAGTCAGGGCCAGTCATGCTGAAAACTGTCCGATCCCAGTCTCTGGCCAGCTGATTGGTGCATTCCTAGCCTCTTTTATTTGCAGTTCACAAATGGTTAAATTAAAGCTTGCAGGCTGTTCACAGTAAGTGGCCTTTGATGCACTGTTTAACAACTTTCGTTTCTGTGTTTAAAGGTGTTCTGATCCAAGTTGCATGTCCTAAGTTTTTTCTTTTTCTTTAAATTTCTTACTTTGCAGGTGGCAAACAACAGGTCACACTGTCAAGGATGCATGTAGCAGTGTGCATCTTCACTTATAGAGAACAGCTATGTTGTGTATCCTAGGAGACAGATAAACAAAATGGGAGATTGGTGGTATGAGCTCTCTGAAAGTGTGTAACCAGACCTGAAGAATAGCGCATGTGTTGTTGTTGAACCCATCCAGAGTTCAGCAGTTCTAAAAAAACATTATAAACAGAACGCAATGGCTTCATCATTTGACATGGTGTCAGAAGCAGTCCGAACAGAGGAGTGACTCGTGCCGAGGTGAAAATGCCAAACTTCAAGCCTCAGGGGAGCTTCAGCTTCGACAAGCCTGGCGAATGGCCGACATGGAGACAATGTTTCCTATGGTACCGTACTGCGACAAAGCTGAATGAGGAGGATGGAGAGGTCCAAATGAACATGTTAATATATGCCATGGGCTATGAGGCTGAAAATGTCATTAAATCAATCACATTCCCTACGAGAGAGAGTGAGAGTGATTTTGACATTGTTTTGAAGAAGTTTGACGAGTACTTTGTACCGCAAAAGAATATCATCCATGAGAGAGCCCAGTTCCATCAGCAGATACAGAAAACAAATGAGAAAGCTGAGAACTTTGTATGTGCATTGTATGAACTTTCTGAGAACTGTGAATTTGGAGAGAAGAGAAACGAAAATATAAGAGACAGACTCATTGTGGGGATTAGTGATAAAGAGTTATCAAAGTGGCTGCAGCTCACAAAAGACCTCATGCTGGATGTAGCCATTCAAGTGGTCAGACAAGCAGAAGATGTGGAGCGACAGATCAGTCAGCAGGGTGAGCCATCACGCAGCATCCAGGAGATAAACCAGCAGCAGAAAAAAACAGTCTGGGAGTGGGACACACAAAATGGGAAAATATGACAGAAAAGAAAACAAAGCTCGTGGAGGTTTGAGATGAAACAAATGAACAGGGATCATTCTATCTTGGGGCAGTGGACTCAGAGAGCAACCCAGAAAAATGGACTGTGACTCTTGAGTTAGGTCAAATACCACCCCATTTTAAAATTGATACAGGGGCTGATGCACCAGTAATAAATCACAACACATTCAAAACACTGAGGCAAAAACAGACTCTAGATAAACCAGATATCCCCTTTATTAGCCCAGGAGGACGATTAAGATGTCTAGGGTTTTTCATCACAGCCTTTAACTCCATGAAACAAAGGTATATGTAGTTGCAGGTTCAACAGTAAATAACCTGCTGGGGAGAGAGGCAGCCATAGCATTAGGCTTAGTGAAAAGAGTTGAAGAAATAAGCAGGGCATTTGGAGAACATGGCACATTGAAGACAGAGCCTGTCAAAATACGCCTCAAAGAGGGAGCACAACCCTATGCAGTAACAACAGCTCGCCGAGTGCCATTGCCCATAATTCCTAAAGTTAAGGAGGAACTTAAGAGAATGGAGAGCTTGGGAGTGATAGAGAAAGTCACCCAGCCAACTGACTGGTTCAATCCCATGGTGCCTGTAGTGAACTCAAAAGGCAAAATACGCATCTGTGGACATGAAAAAAGTGAACGAACAGGTGAAAAGGGAGAGATACATGCTCCCCTCTATTGAAGAAGTGCTGGCAAAGCTAACAGGGGCCAAAGTCTTCTCCTCCCTCGAGACTTCCAGTGGGTTTTGGCAGATCCCTCTGCACACCGAAAGCAGCTTGCTGACAACATTTATCACACAATTTGGCAGGTACTGTTTCAAACGTCTGCCCTTTGGCATCAGCATAACACCAGAGATCTTTCAAAGGAAAATGCATGAAATACTGAGCGACCTCAATGGTGTGGAAGTTTACATGGATGACGTAATCAACCACGGATCCAGTATGCAGAAGCATGATGCACACCTAGTGAAAGTCCTGGAAAGGATGGAGAGAAAAGTCACTTCAGACAACAGCAGCTACACTTCCTGGGAAACATGGTGAATTAGACAGGTGTACAGCCAGATCCAGAGAAGGTCAAGGCAATAGCCGACCTGCCAGTCCCAACAAACAGACAACAAAAACCTTGCGGGATTAATAACTACGTAGATCAGTTATTAATTGATCAGTACATTTATTAATTATGAATCAATCTCATTACTGGGTTATGAATTCTCCATACATTGATCCTAATTCCTGTATCAGAAGAGAAATCCACAGACGACGACTTGGCGATAAATGAGGATTTATTTAAGATTAATGATTTAACAAATGAGTAAGTGAATAATCACTGGAGGTAGAATAATAACACAGAATCAAACAATATGCGTGAATATTAATGTAGATTGTTCAATAGTACTTTAGTTGACAATAATGAGAGAGTATGTGCTTGTAAATAGAGGTTAAAGACACGTAGATGTTGACTATGTGTAAAACCACTTATCTAACAAACATAGATTAAAATTAAAATTAAATCAGCTAAACCTTCTATCCGACATCAACTCTTATCACAACACAGTGGCTGCGGTTGGTGGGTGAGGTTTGCCTACTTTCTCTGCAGCGTGGATCAGGCTCGGACGTGCTCAGCGGACCCCGAATCATTGTTCTCAGTCCCAACAGACCTTCAGGACACACAGCCTCCCAACGAGACGATGCGCGCAGGGACACAGTGGCGTGGAGGGTGGCGGGACTGGCACGATGTTCCTCAGGCGGTTGGCTACAGAGTCTTTAGTTCGGCAAAAAGAAACCACCACCTTGAGAGTAACTTTAGTAAGTCTCTGGCAGCTCTGGACCCAGTGGTTCTTGGTGATAGAGGCATCGTGAGTCGGATAGTAACTCCGCTTGGTGATGATAGTTACTCGCTTATAATAAAGTTGAAAACAATCTCGTTGGCCGTTCGATATTGCTTTTGAAATTATTATTAACGCGTAAAAAGAAAAATGTTGTCTGAAACGTTGCAAAAAGGGAGAATTCAGGTAAAACCGAGGTGTTTCTGAATGCAACTTTTAAAAATCGTCAAAACTCGGAATGAGGTTTAAAAATAAAAATCTTGTAAGGAAAAGTTACTCGAGTAAAATACACAAAAACAAACGTAAAAACAAGATAATCAAAGGTAAATACTTAAAGAATGAATACAAAAACGTATAAGAATAACTGAAAAAGCAAAATTCAAATTCAATGGAAAAGCATGTACTGAAAAACACAACTGGAGTAAAGCTGAAGGAAAACTTAAAAAGGTTACTAAGTGTGAAGAAGCTGTGACGAGGAAGAAGAGTGAAGAAGCGAATTCAAAAGAGCGAACTAAGAGAGAGAAGAGGCGCTGAGATCAATAGTTTTATCAGACGCATTTAAGTGGGCGTGTTTCTGGAAGGCGGGCCTCCTCACTTTAGACGGAGAGATTATTTTATTCGGGAGCGAATTAAATGAATTTAACGTGGTTTATATGGTTTTAAATGTTCAAATTCAAATTCAAATTTTATTTATTTATATGGCACTTTTCATACACAGCGGTAACACAAAGTGCCTCACAGAGGCTAAAAAACAACAAAGAAAAACCCCGAGACCGAAGACCCACCCCTCCCACCCTCACATGAATACACAAAACACACGCATATATATACACACCCACTCACACAACCACACACATACATGGGCACACGCACGCCCACACACAATCCCCACACACACTGACCAACACTAGAGAGACATGGCTGGGCACCGAGGCATAAGGTGAGGTCAACGCCACATGTCGGGGCCATCCACACAGAGAGCGACCACAGCCTGTGACCACTGGGAGCACCGCCGCAGAGACCACTCTGGCCCGGGCAGACGGGAGGCCCCACACCAAGGTGCGGAGCCCACCAGCCAGCCGGGCCAGTGCCCTCCACGGGATGGCACCCCCACTGGTAGGCCAGACATCGCTCTCGGTGTGGTAGACCCCCACGAGGAAACACTGGAGCTAAAACTGAAGAAAAAACATAAAAACAAGAATATGGTAAAATAATGTAAGAAGTAGTAAAAGTCAGTAAAATTGATAAGATATTCCAAAGTTAACCTTAAATAATCAAAAAATAAATAAATGAATAAAAGATGAATTAAAAGCTTGCTAAAGTAAAATAAATAAGATAAACTAAAATAGCAAAAGATCAGTTAAAAGCCAGATTAAAAAGGTGAGTCTTAAGCCTCTTCTTAAAAACATCAACAGTCTCTGCGGCCCTGAGGTTCTGTGGCAGGCTGTTCCACTGTCGGGAACCATAATAACTAAAAGCCGCCTCCCCGTGTGTTCTAGATCTAATTTGTGGAATGGTTAAAAGGCCAGTGCCGGAGAACCTCAGGGTCCGTGAGGGTTGATATAATAAAAGCAGGTCAGATAAATAAGAAGGCCCGAGACCGTTAAGACATTTAAAAATTAATAAAAGAACCTTAAAATCGATCCTGAAACGGACGGGGAGCCAATGCAGTGATTTTAAAACTGGTGTGATATGCTCCCACCCTCTGGTCCTCGTCAGCACTCGTGCGGCTGAGTTCTGTAACAATTGAAGATTATAGATACTCTTTAAAAGCATGCATCAGTACCTCCGTACTGGCCTGAGAGAGAGACGGGCGAACTCTGGCTATGTTCTTCAGGTGGTAAAAACCTACATTTGTTATGTTTTTAATATGTGGAATAAAACTGAGCTCAGAGTCAAAAATCACGCCCAGATTTTTTACAGATTGTGATGGTTTAAAATTTCGTAATTTAGTTAAAAGTCTCTCTCTCTGGCCTTCAGGACCAATGACTAAAACCTCTGTTTTGTCCTGGTTGAGCTGCAGGAAATTCTCTGCCATCCATGATTTTATATCTAAAATGCAGTTAAAAAGGGCATTAATTGGCCCTGTGTCATCAGGAGACACGACGATGTACAGTTGTGTATCATCAGCATAGCTGTGAAAACTGATGCCGTGCCTCCAGATGACATCCCCCAGGGGAAGCATATAGAGATTAAAAAGAGTTGGGCCTAAAATTGATCCCTGGGGAACCCCACACTTAATCTTATGTGTTCTTGAGGAACAAGTATCCATACTTACAAAGAAGCTTCAGTCTGTGAGATAAGAGGTGAACTAGTTTAAAACCGTGCCAGAGAGTCCGACCAGGTTCCTCAGTCTGTTTAGTAAAATGTGCTGGAGAGTTTATGGTTATTTAAGTTTAACCTGGTGTCATTTAAAATCTTTAAAAGGGCTGTCTCTGTGCTGTGGTTCATCCTAAAACCAGACTGAAACTTCTCCAAAGCATTATTTGTATTTAAAAAATAATTTACTTGGATAAAAACCAGTTTTTCTAAAATGTTACTTAAAAATGGTAAGTTGGATACAGGCTGATAATTATTAAGAATGGTGGGATCTAAGTTGCTCTTCTTCAGAAGGGGCCTCACCACCGCCGTTTTAAAGGAGGTGGGGAAGACACCTGTCTGAAGAGAGCAGTTCACCATATATAAAAGCTGTTCCTCAAAAAATTCATAAAATGTTTTAAAAAACGGTGTGGGAATTGGATCCAAAGGGCAGGTTTTGGGCTTTACTTGGGAGAAAACTCGACCAAGTGTCCTCGCATCAACCAGGACAAAACTCTCCAGTGTCTCCTCAGGTGAAAGCAATGATCCAGGAGTGTTCGTGGTTAAAATTAGTTGGGATAAAAGACTGGATCTAATGTCATCGATTTTACTCCTGAAGTGGTCTGCAAAGGCCTCGCAAAGGATGTCGGTTGTTGTTTTAGGAGACCTGTTAAAATTACCGTTGGTTAAAAGCTCACTTGTGGAGAATAGAAATTTGGGGTTATTTTTATTGTCAGAGATTAGTTTTTTGAAATGAGAAGTTCTTGCTTGTTTGACTGTGTTATTGTAGATTTTGAGGTGTTGACGAAATTCATCATGAACTGTCAACTTGGGTTTTCTCCACCTCCTCTCAGCACTCCTGCAGGTTCTTTTCAGTTTTTTAATTTCTTCATTTCTGCACGGTGGTGTAGATCTTGTTTTTACTGTTTTTGTTAAAAGTGGAGCCACTGAGTCCAGTGTTGACTTCAGTTTGTTGTTAAAATCATCAACGATAAAATCACACGGTGCTGGTATAATCTCTGCAGGAGTGCTCTGTAAAATCTGGATAAAATTTGCACTCACCTCAGGAGTTAGGTGGCGTTTCCTCACCATTCTCACAGAGGCCCCCCGCTGGTTAAAACTGGTAAAACACACAAAAGTGGTCAGACACAGCCAGATCCACAACAGAGGACACACCCATGGACAGGCCATAGGTTATGACCAAGTCCAGGATGCGCCCTCTGCTGTGGGTCGGCTGCGCGACATGTTGTTTAAAATCCAAACAGTGAAGGAGGTTTAAAACTTCTCTGGACACTGGGTCCGAGGTGTTGTTGATGTGTAGATTAAAATCACCAGTTATTAAAATCCTGTTGTATGTAGTGTGAATGATCGATAAAAGTTCAGAAAATTGGCTAATAAAAGAGGTGGAGTACTGGGGTGGTCTGTAAACTGTAATGCATAGAATAGGAGGGCTGCTGAAGACAAAGGCATGATGCTCAAATGATGAATACTTATTAAAAGAAACTTCATTTGACGACATTGTGGTCCTTGTGATCGAAGCAGTTCCACCTCCTTTCCTGCCCCCCCTTGTAGAAAATAAAAAGTTAAAATCTGGTGGACAAGCCTCTGTGAGAAGAGCACATGCATCAGTGCCAAGCCATGTCTCAGTAAGGAGAATACTATCTAGTTTCCTATCTAAAATTAAATCGTTTACTATAAAGGATTTGTTTAAAAGAGAAACTGTAATTGTAATTTTGACTTCCTTGAGATACCCAATCTCCCACCTTCTCACCAAAATGTCAGACTCTGTAATTGTAATTGTTAATTCAATTCCTTTGCACTTCAACCATTTGAGACGCCCAACTTCCCTTTTGCTTCTTCATCAATATCCAAATCCTTTTGTATCTTAAACTGTCTAGACATCTTAACTTCACACCTCAGGGGGTCGGTACCGGTACCTGAAAGAGACAAAGGGTGCGAATACACACCTTTGGGTAAGGGACCGACCCTGCAGCAGACAAAGGATGTAAAACACACCCCAGGGGTGGGCTTCTATATGGTATAAAATGTTTAGGTTTCCCAATGCTCGGGGTCTTTCTTCATCTTGACCGCTCGTGTTGATTGACCTTTCTTTGCAAAGAAATAAAACCTTGTCGGCCGGCAGAAGTCTCTATTTCATTCTTCACCAGCAGAACCGGTAGCAGAGAATTTCCACCACAATTTGGTGTCAGAAGTGGGATCCTCGAGTGATCGTCTGGGGCGGAACGTGGACAGTGACAGGCCATCCTGGAAGAAAAAGCTTTCCAGCCTCCAACCTCAAATCCTCTTCTGAGAAGGGAGGACTGACCGCAGACGCCCCAGATCATTACCGCTGGGATTCCATGAATGCAAGTCAGAGAAATTCATCTGGTGAGCATTGAAATATTGACATTTAAATTCTATTTCTTTAAAATTTGGGTTTAATTCGGCAAACATATTCTCTTTTCTCACTCTATCCACAATTGTGTCTGAGTCAGCTCACCTGACTCAGGATCAAAGTTTAAAAGTACTTTGGATGCTTTTCCATTGCTTGTAGCTTAACGAAGCAATCCTTACAGAGACGTCTGTATTGTAAGTGTCGTGCACGGGTTCCACTTTTTTTTTTTTTAAGAAAAAAAAAAAAAAAATTGTGTGTCCCCATTTCTTTTAAGAAAAGAATGGGGGGTAATGTCTCCGGTGAGAGAGGCTCTCCGGAGGGTCCAATTGTGGATGTTATGAGAAAGAAAATATGGGGATAAAAGCTTTAAATATTTAAAAGTCTGGACAGCTGAGTTTGGGTTCCCAATAGGGGGATCCCTCAGTTTGAAAAACATATCAATATCAGAAAAAAAAAAACTAAAAGCAAATTTGAAACTGAAATTAGAAATTATAGAGGGTCAAAAAGAATGTTTAAAGATGTGAAAAGAGGAAGCAGAGACCCGAAATTGGTATACAATGCATACATGATGCTCCTGCCCTATTTTTCTCTTCTTTTTCTACTTGCTAGCAAACTTGTTATTTGTTTGTTTGTTTTGTTATGTTCACTTTGTTCGGTCTAACTTCAAAGTCTATGTGTCTTATTTCTTTCTTTTTACTTCTCTTCTTCTCCTCCCCTCCCTCCCCATCTTGCTTCTAAACTTCGAACTGAAGTTTTACTTTGTACAAATGAAATCTATCCATATTTCATTTTACCTTTGTGGTTTTAGAACCTTTACCCTCCTTTTTTTTCTTTTTTTTTGCTGTTTTTGAAATGGGTAAAAGCAAGTGGACAGTGGGTTTGTGAAAGAGGAACCTTAGCATGGTGTACGTACGTGAATGTTGGAAATGATCGTGTTCTGGATGTGCCAGAATGGTTTAAATAGACACAAGGGACAGATAAATGTTTCCCATTAGACAGATCATTTGACAAGGAAATTCTAAAAGGCTTTTAGAAGGTGTTGCATAAAGAAAGAAAAGAGTTGCAAGTTGAAATAGAAAGTAATTTGATTGAGGTACATGGCCTGAAGGGTGTATTCTGAAAGTATTGTTATCACAAAAGTAGGTTTTTGTTTGTTGGTTTGTTTAATTGATGTTGTTGTTTTGTTTTTTGTTTTTGTTTTTTTTTGTTTTAGATCTTGTTCCTGCTTTCTTTCTACTTAAGATTTTTTTTTTCTCTGCATACTCAGAATTTCTCTCCCCTCTCTCTCTCTCTCTCTCTTTCTTTCTGCTTAAATTTTTTTTTCGGCTCGGAAATTTTATCACACTTAGTTTTAACTCTTGGCTTGGTTTCGGATAACTTTTGCTTTTAAGTTTGCTGATAAAATATCCTCAGGAAATGGTTGGAAACTACAGTCAAGACAATAGCTGTTTCCCTAATCTCCTTAGTCATTAGAATGCAACGTTACCACCCGTAGCTTCACACCTTTTAGCTGATCCAGACTACTATGCCCATCTTACGTTTTAGTCACACTGCATAACTCTCAAAGTCGCTAGATCACTGTGCCATTCACACTAAGCTTCTCTCTGCCTTGCAGTTGTGAGTTTGTGAAGTTGTTGTGCCTTTCACACTACCTGACTGATCAGAGACAGGAGGTCACACATTACTTCCACCTGGTGGAATTCCTTGTCTTTTGTCTGCTCTCCAAACTAGGTGTTATCAAGGAAACACACAATAGAAATGATATTAGATTGTTAACACCAAAGCATTACTGTGCAGTATTTCATAGTCAGGCCTGTGTCCACACACAGCACGGCATCAGCACTGTGTGTGGGATGGAGCTCATGAACTATTTTATAACTTAATAGCCTCTGCAGCTCTACATTTCATTTTTGCTTATCTCTTGGTAGAAAAATGTGTCAAAGCTGTAGTACTTCTACATTCGGGGTTTTTCCTGTTTGCTGCCCCACTGCTCTTCCGTCTCTCCCTTCTCTCTCTCTCCTTCCTAACTCCTCTCAGCCTGTGTCTGCAGCTCTCAGCCTGTGTGCTGTGTCTGCTCTCACTGGCTGTAGTTGTCATGACTCCTCAGAGCCATCCCTGACACATTCAAATTTTAAACCTGTTTGAAATCTGTCTCAGTGTATGTAAGCCACCAGTCAGCTCCTGCCGAGCACTGGGTCGCATTTTTGAATAGTACACCTATCACAATCCACACTCTCAGGTGCACTGCGATTTGTCTCTGATCAAGGGGGATTTGTCAGCAATATCCAGAATTTGCTGATGAATTTTTCTTTTTTTTTAGCCTTTTTTGTTGTTGTTGTTTGATCAGTGTGCCATTATGTGACTTTAGCTACCGAGCATTTGGTTAACAACAAATCTGTCAGCACTGTGTCAAACTACCAGTGCAAATTATTACCCTAACCTCACAGACCAAAAGAGCTGAATAATTTAAGTTTATTTTTGATGACAAGGTATGTGCTGGCTGGTAACAATCCAACCTCAAGGATGAATCGATACCAGCTGTCTGTAACAGGACTTAAACTTGAAGGCTTTATATTTGGTCATACTTTAGTTATGTTGCTTTACTTTTATTCTGTGTGTCAAACCTGTTGAAGTTGGCAATAGCATGTTATTAGGGAACCCTAGGACTGAAGTTATGTTGAGTGACATTCAGGGAATCTGCGAACATAAGCCAAGTTTGAAGCAAACTAAAAAAAAAAAAAAAAAAAAAAAAAAAAAAACTAGAGTGTTGAATTTTGATAATCTATTTGTTTCTTTTGTCATTTCTGTCTTTGCAGTTGCCTTTTTGTGGAAACCTATACTAGAGTACTAGTACAGTACAGCAAGTATTATTTTTGTTGTTGTAGCACAGAGGCTACCCTATGCTCCATCCTGGGGTATCTGTGTGTGTGTTGCTGCTGTTGTATGCAACCTAACTTGATATACTTGTCTTGAATGTACCACTACAGCCAGGTGTGAGAAATGGTCAAACCGCAGGATTTTTATTTATTTTTTCAGTATTGTGTGACTTTGAATTGCCCCAATAAGTTACTAAGTAGAGTGCACTCAGTGCACCGAACCAGAGGTAATGGGACACAATACAACACAAATATTTTTCCTTGTATAATTTTGTTCTTTTCTTTTTGTTTATTTTATTTGATTTGATTGCCTTTGACTTTTTGTTGTCATTCCTTTTAATTTAAGGGTTTGTGGCGCTCCTGCAATGGCCGCGCAGTAGCCCCACGATTCCCTACTTCCTCTACTTGCTTGTGTGGCACATGACATGTCCCACACAAGCAAAGGGGGAAATGGTTGGTTGCATGGGTTTTGAGATTGTAATAATTTAAGAACAATTTTGCCATAGGTGTATCCAAGCAGCCAGTCCTATCTGCTGGGGACCCCTTATAATTATGCAAAGAGACATCACACAAATGCCCATGCTTTAGATATGAAAAAAAAAAAAATGCCTTTGTGATTGTTGAAATGCTTTTTTTTTCTCATTCAAATTAACTAAAGCCTCTTGCCCATTGTCTTAATCACAATGAGAAACAGAGCCAAAAGACTAACAGGACTATGAGCCCACGACATTCTAATGGACAATGTCCACTCCAATGACTCCTCTTTCCACACCCTCACACCTAGAATTGGCTGTGATGAATGATGACTGCCATTGACCTTTTTGCAAGCTGCTGTGTTCTCCCATCAAAAGCTCTTCATTCACAGATAATAGTAGCCCAAGCTTCTCCTGCTGTTGGTGACAGTGGCAACATCCATCCTGGTGACCTCATCTACATGGAGCAGCACAAAGAAAAGAACACTCTCCAGCCCAGATGAACTAGTCCATCCCAACCACTGCTGACCATTAGACCACTGCGAAGTAGTCCACACCAACATGGATCTACACTTTCTGCTGCAAAGACCAACTGACTGCAACGTGGACCAGCACAGCATGATGGCTCAACAGGAAGTCACCACAGATCAACGCAGAATGACAGCTCAACAAGATGTGGATGCAAAACAGCACAGATTGACGGATCATCAAGAAGTCAACGCAGGGCAGCGCAGAAAGACGGATCATCAGGAAGTCAACGCAGAGCAGCACAGATCGACAGATCATCAAGACGTCAACGTGGTCCAGCCCAGATCAATGGCTCAGCCAGACGCCATGGATCGGCATTCATCTGATTGAGTACCTACAGGGACCACCAACATCTCTGCTGCTGACCACCCTTGTGCCCGGATTATTGCCATTATGGCTTGTTGATTCTAGAACAACCCAAGGGGGACAAAAGTCACTCTGATAGGTCCTGTATCCACAATGACAGCCACTGCCCCACCAGGATGTTGAGAATAGCTAAGCCGTCCCTAGATGCAGTCCCACTCTTTGAAAGAAAAGAAACAGTGACATTCCCACACATGACCAAAGTATTTCCACAAATACTTATCTCAACTTCGCCAGAATGGTAGCTGATCACAGTCCAAAATCTACCAACTATTATGTGTGGACTCATTCCCCAAAGTACCAACAAGGGCCTCCCACGGATGGCTTTGCCAATCTCTGACTGTGATACCTGTCAACTATTGCATATAAATACATATACATTTTACCCCCATGAACTATACTACACCCAGTTGTCCCTGTAGTGAGACTGTTACACTGCAAAACACCTGCAAGCAAGCACCAGGCAGGCATGGATGCCCCTGCTACCATCCTTCTGAGCGTAATTCCATGACCATTGAAATGGTTTGTCAGAGGCACTGGAAATGAACACAGCATGGACATTTCAAAATGTGACACTGCACTCTCTCCAGTTCCAAAGACATTTTCTAGAATCTGGATTTTAGACTATCATCTCCAATCTACAGCCTGTGTAACACTGGACATTTATTTTGATAGATTGGCCCCAGCTGCATCCTTCTGTTCCGTTCCCACATGAAATGGAATATACTGGATATGTGGACTAAAAACTTTGTGTGGTCTAGGTTATGTAGTCCCAGCAATGCGAGTAATGAACACATTACCTTCAATTTTTCTCAGAATTAAGCATCCCCAGATCCAAACATGATATGTTAAATACCAACTCACAACATATTGGAGTCACCTACTTGGCATGCCCATTCATGGTGTACTGTCATCCCTGAATCAAATAAGAGAAAATTTAGTGAACACAACTTTTTTCGGCTTGCCTCTTCTATCAACAGAGTTGGCTGCAACTCGTCTGATTGCGTTACAGAACCAAGCAGCCTTAAACTATCTCCTGACATCCCAGGGTGGTACCTGTGCAGTGATTAGTGTAATGTACGTATGTGCCAGATTACAATGCTAGCCTTTCGGATATTACCACACATATTAGACACATCACTAATGAAGTGCATACCAATGATATTAGCAATCCATTTGAATGGTAGGAAGCAATATTAGGTTGTTGGGGTACAAACATAGTTCAATATGTTTCTTTTGGAATAATCTGTTTTATTTTCTTTGTTACTATTTTTACGATCAGTGTGTAAGACTATTACTGCTAAGGTGACAGCTAAAATGATGGTTCAACAAATTTCTCCAACAATTTTGACTAGATAGGTACCTGAGGAACTATTATATGACATCCTCTATGAATTGTGTAAAATTTATGTACTGCAAATTTTTTTTTGTTTATGTGATCACAAGCATGTTCCTTTTTCCTTCTTATGTTGTCCTATGGGACAAAAGGGAGGAATTGTAATTGTAATTTTGACTTCCTTGAGATACCCAATCTCCCACCTTCTCACCAAAATGTCAGACTCTGTAATTGTAATTGTTAATTCAATTCCTTTGCACTTCAACCATTTGAGACGCCCAACTTCCCTTTTGCTTCTTCATCAATATCCAAATCCTTTTGTATCTTAAACTGTCTAGACATCTTAACTTCACACCTCAGGGGGTCGGTACCGGTACCTGAAAGAGACAAAGGGTGCGAATACACACCTTTGGGTAAGGGACCGACCCTGCAGCAGACAAAGGATGTAAAACACACCCCAGGGGTGGGCTTCTATATGGTATAAAATGTTTAGGTTTCCCAATGCTCGGGGTCTTTCTTCATCTTGACCGCTCGTGTTGATTGACCTTTCTTTGCAAAGAAATAAAACCTTGTCGGCCGGCAGAAGTCTCTATTTCATTCTTCACCAGCAGAACCGGTAGCAGAGAATTTCCACCACAGAACGCACGTTCGGCACGGCCATTTTTATGTCCGTGCCGAACGTGCGCTCCTCATGTCTTTTCAGGTGAACGTTAAAAGCACTGCTGCGTCTAGAAGCAGTCCTGGGTTTCTGTCTATGTGAGATGATGGTTTCAATGGAGTGAATGTCCTGTGATTCTGACGGCAGATATGGGGGTAGAGATGGAGAGGTATGTATGGTGCAGCGTGTCGGGGGTAGGCGTAGGCGTGAGCATGGGTGAGGGGCAGAGTGTCTGCGTGCATGTGCTTTAATTGTGAGTCAGGAGGTGGATGTGGTGCAGGACCGGACAGTCAGGTCAATGTTAACAGATAAAAGACCCCTCCTGGTTTGGGTGGAGGCCGTCCTGTTTAAAAAGATGGGGTCTATTTAAAAAGGCAGCGAAATTGTCAACGAAGGGAATACTGTTGCCCAAGCAGTATCCCTTCAGCCACATGTGCAGCTGGCGAAGGCGGCTGGTGATGACGTCACCGTAGCAAGGTGGGGGAAGCGGGCCCGAGATAATTAGCTGTTTCCCCGTGTCCAGCAGGGGGTCCACCAGGGAGATGAAGTCCTGCTTGAGGACCTCCGACTGCTGGAATTTGAGGTCGTTGATGCCAGCCTCCAGGACCAGCGTGGAGGCCGAGGGGTGCTGTGCACTCAGCTGCAGGGCGGAGGATGTAACCTCCACAACACGGGCACCAGGGTGGCAGAAGGTCCGGCCGTCATGCACCGCCATGTGCTTGACCATTGAGGTCCCGACCACCAGCCCCGCGGGGGTGCGCTGCGCCTGAGTGGCCACCTCTGACCGCCTGGAGGTGCGGCGGTGGCGGAGAGGAGCCTGGGGATGGTGGCGCCGGACCATGGCTGCTCCTGACCGGGATGGTGGGGAGGGTCGGGCTGGGCGAGTTGACCTCGGTTCCCCGACTGGTGAGAGCCAGCTGGACGGACAGAACCTGGAGGCGAGCTGGAACAAGCGCCCACGGGAGGGAAGTCCTGCAGGCTTAGGATGTTGTACCTGTTGTCCAGTGGCAGATCCGGAGGCGGAGGAGGGGGAGATGGATGAGCCCCAGCGCCCCTGGCCACCACCGACCAGGGTTCCCTCGGTTTGAGCGGAGTTGAGCTCACCGGGGCTCCTGCTCCGACCTCAGCGGTGAAACACTGCGACTCCGCGGAGCGGAGGCAGGAGGTGGAGGTGGAGGGAGCCGCTCCTTTGGGCGGGACTCCACCGGTGCTGTTGTCGGAGTTTCAGTGGTGATGGACCCGGTCCACAGCAGGGTGGTGTTGTTTGTGGCCGTCGTGCTCCGGTCACCAGCGCCGGATGCCTTCAGGAGGGCAATGTGTTTCGCCTGGGACGTGGCGACAGTGGAGAGGTCCAGCAGGTCGGCCCGCAGACCCTCTCCCTCAGACTTCAGATGGGCGATGTGTTTCGCCTGGGTCGAGGCGGCAGCGGATGCTTCCAGTAGGATTTTGTCCCTTTCCTCGAGATCAGACTGGAGCCCGGAGATGCTCTCCCTCAGTTTGGAGAAGGTGGGGAGGCAGGACTCACACACCGCCAGCATGCCTGCAGCCTCAGCCGGGGGACAGCCACACTGAGCACCGTGCCAGCACACGGAGGTAAGTCCAGGTTAGCACCGTGGCTAAAAACAAGCCGGTGTTAGCAGCGGGCGGGTGACTCCGCTAGATAGATAAAACTTAAAATCTTGAAATTCTCTGCGCCGATGTCTAAAATCAACCAACCAGTTAAAAGAATCACTTTAAAAGCAACAGTGTTTACAACGCGAGTCATGTGTCTTAAAACTGGATTAAAAGGTGCCCCACGGCAGCTACGGCTAACACGAGGCCTCTGGTCTGTAGGTGTCTCTGTAGTCCGCAATGACACATACTTTTCTCATTATGGTCAAAAATCGGCTTTTCATCAAAACATATTAAACAAGATTATCATTTTACATTCAACAGGGTGGCATGGTCTTGAATGTTTCTAATAAAAACGCTATAAACTATTCTAAGTTGGTGTAACAGGATATACGTAATGTGAAAGTAACATACTGTGGGAAACATGTTGATTAATCAATCTAATCAGTCTTCAACTCCAAATGATAATTACAAGATTCTTATTAGAACTTTGTTAACTGTCACCAAAAGATGGCAGTGTGACTCCATGTAACATTTTGTGATTAAATGCATGAAATTGTAACTAGCTTAAACTATGACATAGAGAAATGAGAGTTGTATCAAATTATTCAGAAATGAACTTTAATTCATATCCGGATCTAGGAAAGAAGAAGGGCTGCTTCTCCTACATCTCTGAGAGTGGAGGGTTAGTTATTAGGGGACGCCGCATAGTTATACCCCAATCCATGAGAGAGGAGATACTAAGCAAAACCAATGAGGAAAAAAGAACCACTGAACCCAACCCCATTGCCAGACAGGCCCTGGCAAAGGGTTGGAATGGACTTATGTGAACACAAAGGGAAGAACTATTTGATAGTTTCTGACTATTATTCCCGCTGCCTTGAGATACTGGAACTACCTGTCACTACAGCAGACCAAGTGGTGGCGATGTTAAAGGCTACCTTTGCCAGGTATGGAATCCCTCAAACACTTTGCTCAGACAATGGACTGCAGTTTTCCTGTGAAACCCTCAAGAAATTCAGTCAGGAATATGACTTTGAGCACATCACATCCAGCTGCACCACCCATCTGGGAATGGACAGGTGGAATGGGCTGTGCAGGCTGCAAAAAGAATTTTGCAGCAGAAGGATCCTTTGCTGGCCCTTCTGAGATTCCGAGCCACACCCTCAACATCAGGAAAATCCGCACAACACTACCAACTCTAGACTGTAACCTGACACCCAAATGGCCGGATCTGTCTCTCATATGGCAGAAGAATGCTGAGGAGAAGGAGCGGCAGGCCTTTTACTACCATATGGAAAAGAAATAGAAAAAACTTATCAGAAGTTTCCATCACCTACAGTAGTAAATCTTTATGTTTTATATGTATTGTGCATCTTATAAGGCTGACAAATCTCTACTATGATAAACTCTTGAAAGTGGCCACTTTTGCATTCTTTTCATACAAGATAATAAAAAGAATTAAGTATGAATCAAGTAAAAAATTATGTATGTGGTCTATATATATATAGCAACCAAGATGGCGGTGCGTGTAGACGCAGCGACCCACTGCTCTTCTTCAGTTAGCAGCTACACATTGAGAAGGACTTAGACCTGAACTGAACTTATCAGTCTGAAACAACACTGGACCAGCTGGACTCTCCAGAAGGGTCAACTCATTCCCAGAGAGGATACACTGGTGAGAACAGACAGAAAGGAGGCGACGGCGGCGCTGCGAAAGACGCCAGAAACGAGGCATCAAAGCTAGGCTAACCGCGACTCTGCATAAACCAGCGGTTCCAAGCGTCTTTCTCGCCAACGTCCGCTCCCTGGTTAACAAGATGGACGAGATTAAACTACAGGATGTTAACAGCCGGATAAACAGCTGTATCATGGTGATAACAGAGAACTGGCTGCATGAAAACATCCCGGACCTAGCCATGGAGCTAGCAGGATGTACAATCTTCTGGGCAGACTGCACATTGGACTCCAGTAAGAGGAGAGGAGGGGCGTGTGCATCTATATTAACAACAGTTGGTGCACGGATACTGCCGTTGTTGAAGACACTGCTGTCCAGACCTGGAGTTTATAATGTTGAAGTGCAGACCTTTTTATTTGCCCAGGGAAATAACCGAAGTGTTTGTAACTGCCGTGTATATCCACCCGCGAGCTAATGCTAACGTAGCTATGAGCAGGCTGCATGACAGCGTCACCAGGCAACAAAACAAACACCAAGAGGGCTTCTTCATCGAGGCTGGAGACTTTAATCACACCAACTTAAAGACTGTGCTCCAAAGATTCTACAAGAATGTTGACATTCAAACAAGGAAGGGCAGAACAGTAGACCAGGTCTACACCAACATCTCTGGATCCTACAAAGCCCACACCTCCCCTCACCTTGGACACTCAGACCATCTTTCCCTGTGCCTGACACCAGCTTACAAGCCCCTCATCTGTAGGTCTAAGCCACAGTATAAGTCAGTGCAGTGCTGGACTGAGGAGGCCACACTATCCTTGCAGGACTGTTTTGAGGGCACCATATGGGAGCTCTTTGAAGACCCAGGCATTGAGCTCCACACCTCCTCTGTACTGTCATACATCAGTTTCTGTATGGACAATGTAACATCAAGGAAACAGGTGAAAACATTCCCCAACCAAAAACCCTGGTTTAATGCCAAGATCAGAGCACTACTCCAGGCCAGGGATTCAGCACTGAGGTCAAGGGACAGGGAAGTCTACAGGAAGGCTAGAGCGGACCTGAACAGAGGCATCAAGGCTGCTAAAACGAAGTACAGAGAGCAGATAGAGGTCAACTTCAGGGAGAACAACCCCCGCTCCATGTGGAAAGGCATACAGAATATTACGGACTATAAACAATGCCACAACACCCCCCCCCCTCCCACCGACACTTCTCTCCCAGCTTTGAAGAGGACAACAGACAGGCAGAGGACACACAGCTGACATCATCAGAGCACGACCAGCCTCCCACCATCTAACAATACCAGGTACTGCAAGTCCTGCGTGGCATCAACACCAGGAAAGCATCAGGACCAGATGGAATACCAGGGAGGGTGCTGAAATCATGTGCTCATCAGCTTGCTGCAGTATTCACTAACATCTTTAACCGTTCACTGCAGCAAGCCACAGTCCCCACCTGCCTGAAAACTGACACCATAGTTCCCTGTGCCCATATCATCTGCCATCACAGGGTTGAATGATTACCAGCCTGTGGCCCTGACACCAGTGATCATGAAATGTATGGAGAGACTGGTGTTACAGCATGTCAAGACCCACATCCCACCTGGCTTTGACCAACATCAGTTCATCTACAGGTCCAACAGATCCACAGACGACGCCATCTCCATCGCCCTCCACACCGCTCTCAGCCACATTGAAAGCCCCAACACATATATCAGGATGCTGTTTGTTGACTTCAGCTCGGCATTTAACTCCATCAGCCCCAGCCAACTCATCAACAAACTGCAGACGCTACAACTTGGAACCTCCCTCTGTCTGTGGATCAAGGACTTCCTGACTAACAGACCCCAGCATGTCAGAATGGGCACCTCCACATCCTCCACCATCATCCTTAATACTGGTGTTCCTCAGGGCTGTGTGCTGAGTCCAGTCTTGTACACACTGTACACTCATGACTGCGTTGCTACTCATGGCTCCAACACCCTCATCAAATTTGCGGATGATACAACCGTTGTGGGGCTCATCAACAACGGTGACGAGGGACCATACAGGGAGGAAATCCAAGCACTGGCGGCCTGGTGCAGTGACAACCACCTCAACCTCAACACCAAGAAGACAAAAGAAGTTATCATTGACTTCCGGAAGTCGAGGACCACACTGCACTCAGGCCTGAACATCAGTGGGGAGGAAGTGGAATGGGTCACCAGTTTTAAGTTCGTAAGTTTGGCCTGCACATCTCGGAGGACCTGGGCTGGACTGTGAACACCACCCACATCATCAAAAAGACCCAGCAGCGTCTCTTCTTTCTGAGAACGCTGAGGATCCACTTGGAGCCAGATTGACCAAAATTGATAACTCACTCCATATGCTTGGAGAGCAGGTCATCGAGATTGAGCAGAGAGTAAGCTCAAATGAGGATGACATATCAGATCTGGTCAAGTGCGTAAAAGTGCTGGAAAAGGAGAACACTGACCTGAAATCACGGGCTGAGGACGCCGAGAACCGCAGCAGGCGCTCCAACCTACGCTTCATGGCATTCCTGAGAGGGCCGAGGCTAATGACATCCTCAGCTTCATGAGACGCCTGGTTCCACAGCTTCTAGGTGAAGCGAATTTCTCCACTTCTCCTGTGATCGAGCGCTGTCTTCGTACCGGTGTCAAGGACAACTCCAGAGCCAAGGGTCCCAGGCCGATCTTGGTTAAGTTCCACTACTTCCAGGACAAGTTAAAAATAATGAAACTATCCAGGGAGAAGACTGAGCCCCTTCAGTATGAAGGAACCCGAGTTTATATCTACCCGGACTTCTCTGCTGGTCTGGTCCAGAGACGCCGGGGGTTTGATGAGGCTAAGAAGAAGCTACGCGACCGGGGCATCAAATACGCCCTGATCTTTCCCTGCACGCTGAGAGTTATTCACGATGGTAAGAAACATTTCTTTCACACTCCTGATGAAGCTGAGAGATTCCTTGGTGAGCTTTCCTCCACTGACTCCTCCATTGACTCTGAAATGACTGCCTAATGTTAATGAACAGTGGCCAGTGCTAACGTTAGCACAATACTCTGCCTGCCGATGAACTCTTCTGTTTATTTTCCTTCTCGTAATTATTTTATCGCCGGGCTGGCGCTGAGTCTTTTTGTTTGTTTATTTTCAATACTGTCGCTGGCATAGGCATTGCAGTGGTGGCTGCTGCTTTACTTTGTTTCTTATTTGCAATTCTGTAACTGAAAGTTGTTTGGATGGCTGCGGCTTTACTTCTGTTTGCCGTAAAAGGTGTCACAATTGCCGTAAAATGGCGTAACACTAAAAGATGTGACGTTCAAGGCAGGTTGCTAAACTGGGAAAGGACAGACGCCGATGTAATCTATTATAGCCGGTGAATACTTTGATTGTCGAAATTATTAAATTATGAAGCATTTGAAGTCTATCTCATTTTATTTTATTATTATTACTATCTTTGTGTGTCATCAGATGACCCCATAGAAGCCCATTACATTATATATTGTTCATTACTTTAGCATTAATAGACCTGGACCTCGTATTTTGTCATGCTCGAATAGTAATACTATACTTTCTTAAATTGACCAGGACCTCTGTTATTTCTATTTCTTTTTCTTAAGCATGAGCTATGCAGACTGAGCTGTATGTTTGGTGCAGCCTGATATATATATATATATTTTTTTTGTTTGTTTTTTGTTTTGTTTTGTTTTTTCGTTTATTGTTTTTTATCTTTTCTCTGTCCTGTCCTGTCTTGTTGTGTGTATGTGTGTGCGTGCGTGTGTGTGTGTGTGTGTGTGTGTGTGTGTGTGTGTGTGTGTGTGCGTGGTACATGCCATGGCTCTCCTGCCCTCCTTTCTCATACTCTTCCTCTGCCTCACTCTACCCAGTATCCACTTACTTACCTTTGATTCATAATTGAACCATTTAAAGGACTTAAAATTATACACCTGAATATAAGGAGCCTTCTCCCAAAAATTGATCTGATCAGAGTCTGGGTCACTCAGTACAAACCTGATATGCTTACCTTCTCTGAAACATGGCTGCATAGCAAAATTAATGATAATGAAATTGAACTAGATAATTATATGCTATACAGAGCAGATAGGGGCACTAGAGAGAGGAGGTGTGGCTATTTATGTTTCCTTGCGTTTTATCTCTGAAACTGTCACACCAAAAGTACTCCCATCTCTCTTTGAATGTCTTTTTGTTGAGTTAAAACTCCATGAAAATAAACGTCTTATTATTGATAGTATTTACTAGGGATGTGCCAAAAAATCGATTCACATAAGAATCGCGATTCTCATTTGCTACGATTCAGAATCGATATAAAATGTCCCAAAATCGATTTTAAAAAATAAAAAAAATCCGCTGTCCACCTCCATTTTGTAACTACGCGGGACGGACACGGAGCACAGTCAGCCGCCAGCTGCAGACCAACGCACACTGCAGTGCTTCACGAAGCTCTCTGCCAGGCCAGCTCCGAGCGGGCAGCTAAAAGCCTCTATCAAGCATTGCCACCTAAACGAAACACAATTTAAACCACAAGAAATAATATGGGCATTTAACAAAAACGT
The DNA here is from genome assembly GCA_034769285.1 of Lutjanus argentimaculatus. NCBI lineage: Eukaryota > Metazoa > Chordata > Actinopteri > Lutjaniformes > Lutjanidae > Lutjanus > Lutjanus argentimaculatus. Next base: position 335,181 of record JAWZSL010000102.1, on the reverse strand, counting down.
GAAAACAGCCCACCCCCCATTGAGTGCTTTTACTACTCTCACCACTTCAGGCAAACCACACAAGTGAGGTGTCGGATGAAAACAGAGATCTTACTGATTATGAGGAGGTCTCACTCGTCACTGTGCGACAAAAACTCTGAGAGTTAGACACCAAATAGTCACAAAAAAACCCTCACAGAATCATAAAATATGTCTTACTTTAGCTGTTTTGTGGCCTAAAGTTATATTCTAGCTTGAAAAAACACTGCTAATGTCTACTCCTATGACTCTTCAGGAGTTTGAAATGAATCGCGATGGTCCTGGTTGTTTTCATAAAGAGCAAGGGCTTTTTTCGAGCGGAGTAACGCATCTTCACTACAATACTTTGGCTGCACGTCCTTCTGTATCGTCATTGGTGTTGCTAAGGTAAATTTGGGTGGTAGCGATAGAACCTCCTGACTCCTTTATAGAGGTGTCGATCATGAAAATTGACCAATGGGTTGCCGAGCTAGTCCCCTGGACTGCTTCAGTGAGTTTACAGGACGCAGCTTGTTGACACTTTCAGACGCTTTTAGCAGAGTGCTTATTAGTCCCGGTCAGGATAAAACGGGAGAAATATACAGCAGAGGTGGTTCTCTGACTGTTTGAATCAGATAGCGGTGCTAACATACTAACAACACAGTGCCAAACGTCAGTGTGACTGTGCCCAAATGGCACATTTGGTGCAGTTTCGTCTGGATATGTCTGTTAAAACATATGTAAAACTGTTCAGGTTCACTTTTTTAGCATCGAGTTTTGCACAGTTAACTCATCAGATATCACTTTACTAATTCCTAGATGAATCAGGCTACTATCCTATGATTCAAAAGTGTCTTTCACTCTAAACAGTGTGTTTTTTTTTAAATAAATAGATAAAAATTCACATTTGTTTCTGTGTTCCAGGTGAATTTCCTCTGACACAGTAACACATATCTTGATTCTGACACTTCTATAGTAATCTCACATGTAGCTATTACCGTTATTTTGACACCAAGATTATACATATAGCCCTTGTAGTTGTGAAAATATCCTCCATTTATTTTGGGTAAGTCATTTCGGACAGAAGGTAGAAAAAATAGGCCCCTTGATGAACAGGTTAAGCAGTATGTGATATTGCTTTTATGTAACAGTTCCAACAATTCCATCTATGCATGGATAAATGTTTAAAACTTAATAAATGTGAAAAAGACACTTTAATGTCTCCATTTGTCATTCTGTCTTGCAAAGCAGATGGGAGTAGATCATGATCAGAAATCATTATGAATGAAATCGTTTTGAATCGAAAATCGATTTTAAATCGAATCGTGGCCCCAAAAATCGGAATCGAATCGAATCATGAGATAGTAAAAGATTCCCACCCCTAGTATTTACAGACCTCCACCTGTCCACCCTGATTCAACCAAATATATTTTATCCACCCTCACCTCATTTGAACATCTGCATGAAATGATAATTCTAGGCGACTTGAACTCTAACTGGCTTGACCGCTCTTCATCTAATGATAAAAACCTACTCAAAAGTATACATTTAACTCAGCTGATCAATGAGCCCACCAGAGTCGACGCCAGATCGAAATCATTGCTAGACTGGATCCTTGTAACCCACCCTCACAGAATTATTGGATCTGGTGTTCTCTCTGACTGCTTCAGTGATCACTCAATCATCTTCTGTGTATGGAAAATTAAATCTCCTCGCCTTCCTCCAAAATGCATTAAAGTAAGACAAAGTAAGGATATTAATTTCGATAATTTCATTCATGATCTGATTGCAATAATCTGGGACAGATTTCAACTCATACCGTATATTGAAGACGCCTGGAATTATTTTTATACCGAAATCACACAAGTTATTGATAAACATGCCCCGTGGAAAGAAATAAAAGTCAAAGGAAAACATTTACCCTGGATCAGCTCTGATCTGATCAACCTCTTCAAACAACGGGATAAAGCCTGGAAGTGCTATAGAGTAAGTAAGGATGCTACTGACTGGGAAAAATATAGATCACTAAGGAATTTATGCAAAACCAAAACACGTAATGCTAAATCAGACTTTTATAAAAAAAAAAAAAAACTATCTGAAAATATCCATAACCCAAAACAGTTCTGGAAAAATATGAATAATGTCCTCAACAAATCAAACAAAAGCACCAGTAACCAGATTCGCTTTCATAATAATATCTTTCAGGACCCATCAGCTATTTCTAACGTTTTTAACCAGCACTTTACATCTGCTGGTAGCTCCCTTGTGTTTGACTCACCTTCAGCATATGCTTCCTCTACTAGCTCTTCCTGTAACAGTTCATTTTCTTTTCGTAAAATACTACCTGCTGAAGTTCAGCGCACAATTAATGAACTCAAGGATGATTGTGGACTTGGACCAGATGGCATTGAGATCAAATTTATTAAACTCGCAGCAAATACTCTAATGTACCCACTTTGTGATCTGTTCAATCTTTCACTTTCAACCTGTGCCCTCCCTTCTGCCTGGAAACGTGCCATTGTCACTCCACTCCATAAGGGAGGAGACCCACATGATATCACAATTACCGTCCAATTTCTATTAACTCTATAGCAAAAATTTTTGAAAAATTAATTTTTAATCAACTATCACAATATATCACTGACTACAATATTTTATCTCCATGCCAATCTGGTTTCAGACCCAATTTTTCAACAACTACAGCTCTGTTAAAGTTCACTAATGATGTGTATACTTCCTCTGAAAACGGCAAACTTACTGGCGCAATATTCCTTGACCTAACTAAGGCATTTGACATTGTTGACCACTACTTATTACTTGATAAACTCTATTCTATTGGTGTCTCTCAAAATAGCTTACTCTGGTTCAACTCATATCTTCACGATAGATGACAGTGTGTACGTTTTAATGGAAATAATTCTGATTTTGCAATTCTCATGAAGCGAGTACCACAAGGTTCATCCCTAGGACCACTTCTCTTTTCCATCTTCATTAACGATCTTCCAAAAATATGCTCCAATTGTCAAGTACACTTATATGCTGATGACGGCGTAATATACTCATCTAGTGTCAATAAATCTAGCATTGAAAATACTTTGCAATGTGAGTTTGCCTCAGTTCAAAGGTGGTTTTTATCAAACAAATTAATTTTGAACAAAAAGAAATCATGTTGTATGTTGTTTGGTACCAGACCAGGTCTTGGTGACGCCTCAGATCTGACCATTTCTTTTACTGATGGCTCACCACTAGCACAAGTCACCTCTTTTAAATACCTTGGCCTTTGGATTGATCCTTTGCTTTCTTTTGAATGTCACATTGAATCCATCACAAACAAACTAAGTCGTAACCTAGCCTTACTCTACTGTTCCATAAACTGCTTCACCCTTCAGATCACAAAAAGAATTGTCACTCAGTTATTACTTCCTATTCTGGACTATGCTGACATTGTTTATCAGAACACATTTGAAACACATCTCCAACCTCTCAATGTTATTTACAATAGTCTATGCAGATTTATTTTAAGGTGCCCATATCAAACTCATCCCTGTTCCATGTATGAATCTTTGAACTGGTTACCCCTTAATAGAAGAAGACATTACCACTGGCTCCAATTTATTTTCAAATGCATTCACTTCAACTGTGCCTCTTATTTAAAACAATATTTAATCCCATTCACATCACCATACCCTCTCAGACACACCCAGCAACCTTTTTTCTTTGTTTCTAAAACTAAGAAATGAATTTGGCAGACGTGCTTTCAAATTTAAAGCCCCGTCAGATTGGAACACTTTATCCAACAACATATGTTCAATCAATTCATTTCGCTTTTTCAAGAATTCCATATTTTGTCTTCTTAAAACATCATGTAATTGCTTTTAATGGTTGTGATGTATTTTATTGTGGTTGCTGTTGTTGTTGCCATCTGTGGCATATTATTGCATATTACTGCTTTTGCTGTTCTGTGGACGGTGTATTAATGGTGCGATATATCATTGCTGTTATTACATAGTATTGCTACTATTTATACTGATAATATCGACATTATTCCTGTGGCTGGTACTACACTATGTGCTTTGTGTGGGTAGTGTGGGTGGGGTGGTAACTAAGAGCCTGTGTATGCTGTTTGTGACTGTGTTGTTTGTGTATTGTATTGTATTGTATGTTTTATGTTGGACCCCCTTGAAAACGAGATGGTTCATCTCAAGGGGTTATCCATTAATAAATTTGTCTAATGTCATCGTAAACTATGTTTTCTTTATGTTTTTTTCTACAAGAATTCTTATATGGTAGCCTATGAAATTTACAATAGCAGTATATAAAATACGTTTTATGTATGAATTTATACAATTTTATCCATGTGTCTATAGTCAGAAACATATGAATCACATATGGAAGTGACATGACTTCATTTGACCCTATACTGACACTGAAATTGGATCAAACTGAATTAAAAACTAGCATGGCACATGGCTGCCTGGTCAGAACCCAGAACAACTAATTTCTACCATTACAATTCCATTCCAGTTACATAAATGCAGTCTTTAAATGCAGTAAACATGGCTGTTAGACAAACCTTTTAATTTAATGGACTTTATTAGCAGGAACAATTATTACAGTGAAATACTGCTAGTATTTGGTCTGAAATCTGTATGTAAATTTCTCAGATTTTTCATAAATTTCTCAGGTTTAGTTAACTAAACCGTGACTAAAACTAAGCAGGGCTAAGACCTGCCAACTTATAACAATTTCCCCGTAATGGGTAAAACCTGGCTACAAATAGCATCATAACAACAAAGAATGGTGAATAATATTGATTGAGTTGCATCAGCACTACTATATTTTTTGTGTTATTTACCCAGAGTAAAGGAGTTTTTAAGTTTTATGTGTTTTATGTGATTCTGACTGTGCACCAAAAATGAAATGTTCCCGATGCTGTTTACATCTGTAAAGAGCCAAACAGTGACAGCCAGTGACACAAAGAACACTACATTAGGGTGATTCAGCAAGCAGAAGTTCAAATTTAAGCGCTAATCTACTACTTACTTTCAGGCTCAATAAAATACATCTTGACTGTGAAGTAGGATAGTAAAACCATATCCCAAAACCCGGTGTGTAGTGTGCTTCAACTTGTCACCAATTCTGTAGATGCAAAACAATTATCTATGAAACCGACTCATTAGGTTGCTTTGAAATGGAAAAAAGTCTAAACCAAATATTTACCAAACACAACCCAATTATGGCATAATCACTTATGTTTTTTCAGTTAACTAATATTTACCGTTGCTTAAAAAAACAAACAAAAAAAATCCACTGAGTTATCCACCCGGAAGTATAAACAATGTGTTTGTTTACAACAATCTGATTTCAATGAGGATAGACTAATAGAATAAAAGAGAAAGACAGGTATGAAATGAGATCAAATTTATTGTGCACAGAAAAGTAGTCTTTGGTGCTTAGACCCCACAGGAAGCAGATCATCTTAGGAAGCAGCTAGATGGATTAGATGCTTCCGATGTAAAGAAGACTTCCCCCGGAGCCTAGACACTGGTGGTGGTGAAGAGGAATGATGCTTCGTGTAGTAGCACTTGGTTGAAGGTTGATGGAAGATGGCCAGAATCCTGATTGAGGTGGTGAAGGGGTGGAGGTGGGCTGAACAAACTTCACGGCTGAATGACGGCTGAATGACAGCAGAGAGAGAGCACTTTTAAATATGACAGCTGATGACTGATTGGTTAAAAGAGAGAGGGAGGCAGATTGTGATTGGATGAGAAGGATGATGAGTAGTGGAGCATAGGGAGAGCAGGAAATTGATTAGGACATAGAGGGCATGCGCAAAAAGATAGTCTTCCTGACTGAACTTTCACTAAGCTTCATTTCAATGAGGATAGACTAATAGAATAAAAGAGAAAGACAGGTATGAAATGAGATCAAATTTATTGTGCACAGAAAAGTAGTCTTTGGTGCTTAGACCCCACAGGAAGTAGATCATCTTAGGAAGCAGCTAGATGGATTAGATGCTTCCGATGTAAAGAAGACTTCCCCCCAAAATAAAGGTATACCATACCTGATTAGCGGCACTAAATCGGCAGAGGAAGAGCAAAACAGCGATTATGAAGACTTCATTCATAGCATAATAAAAGAGAACAATGAAATGCAAACATATGAATAGAACCCATAGCGATGTGATAGAATGCAGTGCTGAAGGGGTCAGAGCGTGACGTGATTCTAGAGAAATAGCCCTGTGCAACGGACTGTTTAGGAGATGCAGAGGAATGCAACAAAAATCAAAGGAAATAGCCAGAAAATACAGGTAAATGGCTAAATGGTGAAGCAGGGAAATGGCCAGAAATGCAGGGGAAATGTTAACAATGATGCAGGGGAAATAGCCATATGATGCAGGGGAGATGGCTGCAATGCAGGGGAAATAGCCATATGATGCAGGGGAGATGGCCATGCGATGCAGGGGAAATGGCCATTGCAGGGGAAATGGCTAATATGATGCAGGGGAATTGCTTAAAATTGATGCAGGGGAAAAGGCCGAATGATGCAGGGGAAATGGCCATATGATGCAAGGGAAATAGCCATATGATGCAGGGGAAATGGCTATAATGATGCAGGGGAAATAGCCAAACGAAGCAGGGAAAATGGCGATAGGATGCAGGGGACATGCTAACAATGATGCAGGGGAAATGCTTAAAATTGATGCAGGGCAAAAGGCCGAATGATGCAGGGGAAATGGCCATATGATGCAGGGGAAATAGCCATATGATGCAGGGGAAATGGCTATAATGATGCAGGGGAAATAGCCAACGATGCAGGGAAAACGGCGATAGGATGCAGGGGACATGCTAACATTGATGCAGGGGAAATGCTTAAAATTGATGCAGGGGAAAAGGCCGAAATGATGCAGGGGAAACGGCCGATATGATGCAGGGGAAACAGATAATGAGACAAACACTGTGAAACCAAGGAGCTTGAGAACCACCACCAGAGATATGCATGACTTATGAGGATCAAGGTTTCAGAGATCTTTGAGCCGCCAGTATGGAGGCAGAGTCTGGACGAATGTAGGAGGAGTATGCTGAAGAAGACCAGCGTCCCAGTTGCTGAAGAGAAGCTAATGAGATGCCTTGCATGGCGGCTGAAGTGGCAGCACCTATCCTAAATGAGTGGCCTGAATATTGTTGAGGCGAGAGATGCACTGGAGAACTTTTTAAAATGATGAACAAACCAGGATTTATTTGCCTGGGGTTAGAAAGAGAGGTGATGAATTAAAAGAGGATCTCAGGCGTATATATCTAATCATAGCTTTATAGGGGCAAAGGGGGAATCGGTGCGAGCGATGGCAATAGAACATGCCCCCTTTGCCTTGGAGTGTTTAAGAAATAAACTATAATGGCTAGGGTGGAAGGTCAGATCAGAAAAAGAGATGTCTTGTCAGAATCAAATAAATTAGGGGTGGAAGTGAATTCGCTGATTCTCAAAAACCCATAAATGGCTAGTAAAACCACGTTGATGAGAAGAGTATCAATATAAAGGGGAAAACAAACCCCTACGAAGAACGGCTATCATGTTGTGCAATATGGAAAGACTGATGGGACGTCTGTTATCATGCACTGGAGGGAAGCATAGAATCCCTTTAGATTAGTAATTTATTTGATGGGTTAGCGAAAAGACTGTGGAAAGAGGGATCAAACATCTGACATTGAATTGACTTCCTGCAAGCAAGCCGCGGACGTGCTGAGGCTTAAAATGACAGACGTCTGTACAATAAGTGATGAAAGCACAGATGGTTTTAATAAGGTTTCAATATTCAGAGAGGTACAAAAGCTGCAAAAGCACCCCAAGCAAAATCGTAAGATTTTAAGGTGGAAGCGGCTAACCCTTAATTTCCTCATGTAAACCTGGCAGACTCTAAATATCATGCAGCGGTGCATTTTCTAGTACAGGGCTAGCTCGTTGAGAGGAGGGACAGGTGTGGGATGATGCTGGCATCCAGACATGACTCCGGAAACCTTAAGTTTGAAACGGGACAAAGAGTCAGTGATAATGCTAAAATGACCGGGCACGTGACAGGCGGTGACGATGAAGTTATGCTTGACTGCTAACCACGTGATGCACCTCATGAATGGCATTATTACTTGCAGGAGGGGCGACCTTTATTAATGATGTCAACAACGGCTTTGTTCGCAGAGTGCGGCGATTCTTTTGCGTTGCCAGTGGTTACCCCAAACGTGGCAGGCGACTGCGATGGGATAAATCTCATAGAGGGCAGAAGAAAAATCTAGCTCTGAGAACGCAGGAGGCCAGTGGCTCAAACCACTGGCCTTGGAAGAACCCCCCAAACCCACGGATGGAGCCGCATCCGTGAAGAACTGAAGGCATCAAAGGAGTGCACGATATCGTCGTAGAAGAAGGAAATGCCATTCCACTGATCTAACAGCGACCAGAAATTAAGATCAAAGCGGCAGCCTTCATCTAAAGATAATTGGTCAGCAGGTTTGAAATGGAGGGGGCCAGATCGAGCAGCCTGGAAATGACGAGCAACTTGTGGAATTACGCGCATGGTGAAGTGACCCAGAAGAGACAGTAACTGCTGCTTTGGAATGTGTTCAGCTGACGTGAATGACTGGCCTATTCACGGATCCTTTGTAGTTTCTCGTCTGGGAGAGAAGCTTCAAACTCTAAAGATGTCGCAGGTCCGACCGTTTTTTTTTTTTCTTTTTTCTTCGGAGAGCACGCCAAGCTGGCAGAACAGGTGTTTTAATTATGATGGAGAGGAACCGGAGCTGTCACTCGGGGAATCAATGAGCAAAAGACACTTCAGACACCATGTTAAAATACCGGGACTACTCCTACAGCCAAAGCCAAAGCTTGAATGCCTATTGAAGTGGATGGATGAACTCTTAGGGGTGTTTTGAGCCGCGCCAGCTCACCTGACAAGATGGGCAGGGATCAGGCGGCAGTGGCACACTGATCTGGGGTGCGCATCCTTGCACGCACTGCAGATGTGAAGAAAGATGCAGCTTGGGTAAGTACAGACACAAAATTATTGCATATAGGTGAGTTATTGAACGACTCCACCTTTCTACCGCGGCTGTCAGTCATGGAGCGAGGTGGAGGAAGGTTAATAATCGCTGGCCTCTGCTTGAGGCGCTGCCGGCAAAACGGTAACTGGGGGCACGGCGCCTACATTGCCACACGTGTGGCAAGAAACTGCTTGATGACCCCCAATGAGCATGATAAGAATCTCAGAGTCCAGAACTGACCAGTTTAAACGAATGTTTGACTGAGAAACGTAGAGGGCTGCCTTGCTGGAAATGCCTTGTGATAGGCCTACTTGTAGAATATGTTTTTTCCATCTAAGATTAGATCCCCGATCAGCGCTAGATAGGCATCTAACTCGGCCCTTCGGTCAGGATGAACAGATTACATCTCTGTACATCCCGAAAGCTACGAGAAATTCGCCGATCGAAGATCTCTTGCTAGGCGGGGTCGGCAGATTTAATAATGACTCTAATGTTCTCAGATAAAGAAACTTATTATCACATTTGGGGGAAGGGAGAATGAGACTGACCAGGTTGACATGTTTGCCTTGCAGGACTTTTTGCCTTAAGCGGGGAGAAACATTGGCTGCTGATGGAATGTGTGGCCTACTTATCAGAGGCGCAGGGAACAGCTGATGCCGGTGTGCGGGAGTGAGGCGCCGCTGAGGCGCTTACGCGGGGAGAGGGAAGGGGCTGGAGTGAGGCACCAAGGCTGGGCCTTTCGAGTGACTGGAGACGAGAATCAATAGCTTGGACTGATCTCACCAGCGACTGTATGCTTGATAGCAGGACGTCATGAGGCAGCGTGGATGGAGCAGCAGAAGCAGCGGCGGTGTTGGCGGCGGCAGGAGGAGCAGCAGCGGCGGTGGCGGTGGCAGGAGGAGCAGCAGCAACGGCGGCGGCAGGAGGAGCAGCAGCAGCGGCGGCGGTGGCAGGAGGAGCAGCAGCAGCAGCGGCGGTGGCAGGAGGAGGAGCAGCAGCAGTGGCGGCAGGAACAACTCGGGTGGAAGATGCAGAAGGCCTCGAAGAAGGTGCTCTCCTTTTGGACAAGATACGTCGAGTGTCCTGGTCCGTTTACACCCGCGTTGAGTTGGAGAGGCTGGAGAGACCTCATGGGCCCTCAACTGAGACAATGACTCATCCTGATTGAGAAAATGCGATGCGAGCGCTCTGCGCTGCACGATGGGAGACTGAGCTGCCTCCAGCAAAAGCTCGCCACTTGGATTCAAATCCTCTGACAGAAGATCGGAGTCATAATCCGACATGTTTAGGCGAGCAGCGAGGAGACAGGAAAAGAGTAGCAGCGTAAACGTCATAGGTAAGACAGCAATATGTCAAACTTTGCGGCTGAATGACGGCTGAATGACAGCAGAGAGAGAGCACTTTTAAATATGACAGCTGATGACTGATTGGTTAAAAGAGAGAGGGAGGCAGATTGTGATTGGATGAGAAGGATGATGAGTAGTGGAGCATAGGGAGAGCAGGTTAAAAGATTTACAGTCCAAAATCGTTTTTCTCCAAGCGACACACCTGGCCGTGAAGGAAGACACCAGGGTTAGGAGGAGGTGGCAGGGGGAAGTTTTTTCAGCACCCTTTAACACCCAAGCAAGGGGGGGTCGTGATTCTTGTACATAGGACCATTCCACTAATTGTCACAAAAGTAACTGCAGATAAAATGGGCAGATATCTAATTATTCAGGGTACTCTTTACACAGAATGCCCCAATCTAGTCAATACTTACGCACCAAATACAGATGACCCTAACTTCTTCAATGGTTTTTTTTCACTCTGTCATCCCTTAATGGCCAATATACAGTATTATAGCTGGAGACTAACTGTGTGTTAGACCCCAGTAAAGATAGATCCTCACAAATCAATAAGACCCATAATAAGAGTAGAGAAATTATCCAACAGTTCCTTAAAGAATTAAATTTGAGGGATATCTAGAGGGGCAGAAACCCTACAGTATCAAAATATTCCTGTTTTTCAAAAACCCATAACTCGTACTCCTGAATTGATTACTTTCTATTTTCTGCAAGCCTAATATGTAAAGTTAAAGACTGTAATTATGACAGCATTTTGATCTCAGATCATGCCACGTATAGTCTGATATATGTAGACCTGGGTCTGCTGCGGGATCCCCCCAAATGGAGATTTCAAGAAAAATGGCTACAGGACCCAGATTTAGTAACTTTTCTTGGAAAACAAATAGATGAATATTTTACAATTAACACTTTTGAAACGTCTGCAAGTGTCAGATGGGAAGCATTTAAAGCTTACCTTAGGGGTCAGATTATTAACTTTACAAGTTCCAAATCTAAAAGAGTCAAAAAAAACCAATTTCTTCTGGAGTCAAAAATTAAGACCATGAAGGACATATACTTAATAAACCCCTGTCCTAAGATGCATCAAGAGCTGTTACTACTAAGGTCACAATACAATGAAATTTCAGCATCTAAAGCTGCAGCTAACCTTCTAAAACTTTAACAGTCCATCTTTGATCAAGGGGAAAAGTCAGGTAAGATCCTGGCCTGGCACATAAAAACAATTACAAATTGAAAGAACCATAACTATGCTTAAAAATGATAGGGGGAATTCTGTTCCAGGTCCTATTGTAATAAATGGCACATTTAGGGACTACTATGAAAGATTATATAGTTCTGAATCAGATAATGGACAATTAAACCAAAACACATCTTCTTTTTTAGATAATCTCAATACCCCCAAAAATTACATAAGAAGAAAGTCTGAAGTTAGGGGCAACATTGGCTTTAGAGGAGATTTTGGAGGCTCTAAAGAGTATGAAATCTGGAAAAGCAGCAGGACTGGACGGTCTACCTATAGAGATTTATAAAAAGTTTGAATCATAACTAAAAACACCTCTTTTGGAAATGTTTTCTGAATCTATTCAAAACGGGATACTCCCAACTACCCTAAGGGGAGCCCTGATTACTTTGCTTCAAATGATAAGTGTGATAATATGCAACCAATTAGCATTTTGAATGAAGATACTTTGTAAAATTTTGGCAAAAAGACTAGAACATTTGTTGCCGGCAATTATAAAGGTAGATCAAAATGGGTTTATGATTTGCTGTTAGGGATTCCACAACGTAAGAAGGGTTTTTGAATATTCTGACCGGAGGGGGGCACCAGATACCGCCTTCTTGGTATTAGATGCCAAGAAGGCTTTTGACAGGGTGGAGTGGTCTTATTTATTTGAACTTCTTGGTCATTTTGGTTTCGGAGAGGGCTTTTGTAATTGGGTGAAACTTTTGTACAACGACCCCTATGCAGAAATAATTATCAACAATATAATCTCTAAGCCGATAAGAATAAGAAGGGGCTGTAGACAAGGTTGCCCCTCGTCTCCTCTTTTTATTCATAATCGCATTTGAACCACTCACTATTGCTGTGAGGGAGCATACAATGATTACAGGCATAAGGGTGGGGGGGCTTGAACATCGAATAGCCCTTTATGCCAATGACGTGATTCTCTTAAAAATCTGGAGGAATCGCTTCCGACTCTTTTGGACCAAATCAAAAAATTTGGCTGTATATCTGGTTATAAAATAAATAAGTCAAAATCCTCCATAATGCTCTTCAATTCAGAGGAGAGGACTAAACCACCAAAATATGCTCGCCACTTCAGAATAGTGAATACTTTTACTTATTTGGGAATCCAGATTATTCCTAAATTGGAAGAAGTTGAGTTCTAACTATGACCCAACTATGAAATTTATAACTAAAATGGTTGAGAGATAGTCAGGACTTCCAATATCTCTAATTGGCAGAATTAACATACTCAAAATGAACATTCTTCCCAGGCTACTATATTTATTCCAGATTATCCCCTTGCTGCCTCCTCCAGATTTGTTTGCAAGAATAAAGAAATTGTTTTACAACTTCTTGTGGAATAACAGACGCCCCAGGCTCCGATTGGCATTATTATATCTACCCTATGATGGAGGAGGGCTACGGTGCCCCAACATGCTGTGGTATTATTGGGCAGCTCAATTAAGAACATGGATGTTTTATTTTTCTACTGATGATGCTCCAACATGGAGGGCTATTGAGTCATTCCTTTTAGAGCTTCCACTTCCCACCTATTTTTATTCAGATAAACCCCAAAACCTAAAAAAGATAACATCTAATCCCATAGTTAAAAACATGATTGGGGTTTGGTATGAAGTTAAAAATATCTGAAAGAAACATCTTCCCTCTCTTGCCTTAGCCCAGTTTGGGTAATAAACACTTTGCACCAGGTAAAGCAGATACTGGGTTTAAGATTTGGGCAGATAAAGGGGTAAGTCAGATGAAAGATATTTTTGCTAATAATGGGAACCTTTTGTTATGTTTTGGTTTTGTGTTAGGACCCCAAACGCAGAGACGGAAGCAAAACACAGTCCAAAGTGTTTATTGAAAACACACTAAGTTCAAAACCAACAGAAAAGGGGCAAGTGGAGGCGGTGAAGGACTGGCTGGTGTTGCTGGCGGAGCTGGATAGGGCTGAGCACAAGGAAACACTGAAGCACTGGAAGTGGCGATCAGGTACGGCAAGGAGGCACACCCGCGGCTGCACAAAAAACAAGAGCGCTTAAGAGTGATGAAAAAACACGAAATTCACTCATTCATAAGAGAGTGGAGCCACTACTTTACTGATTGAGATGGGATAATCTGGCATAGGAGTGGCGTCTTGACCAGGCTTTATTGCAGGAGTGATTACTGGATGAGCACCAGGTGTGCCTCATTGCGAAGAGCCAGCCAGCCACACCCTCAGCCGCATACACACTGTCAGGGAGAGAAAAGGGAAGAGGGAGGGGGAAAAAGAAAAACACAGAACACCCCAAACACAAAACCAAACACCAAAACAAACGTTATCATGACACCTTTTTATCATTTGAGGAGCTGATCTTTAGATAATATTCCTCATAAACACAAACACAAATATTTACAGCTCAGAAGCTTTATTGGGGCTAACCGGGGGCAATTTGCAGGATTGATAGCATTCTCTTGGGAATCTCCTGCTTCTAAACTCAATACATGGAAAGCTGATTTAAAGGAGGAAATAACAATGGAGCCGTGGAGTAGTGCTTGTAAAGCAGCCCAAACTCGGACGGGTAATACACATCTCAGACTTCTGCAATACAACTGTCTAATGAGAGTGTATATCACACCAGAAAAACTCAATAAATTTAATAGTAAAATCAATATAACTATTGATGCAGAGATGTATGAAGGCACATAAATGGGCACAAAAATGTAATTCAAGTTAAGATTTATGGAGGAATGTGTGCATGTGTACACATATTTGCAACTCTTTATTTGAATTTTTGGATTATATCCTCTCACTATTATTATTGTTTACTTATTCCTATTTTATTTTATTTTTTGTAATTTTTATTTCTTATTTATTTCTTATTTTTTGTTTTGTTTGTCCTTTTTTTGTCTTCTTTTATTTGTGCTTTACTTCATCTTTGTGTAAAAGTTGAAACTCAATAAATATATTGGTTAAAAAAAAAAAAAAGTGGCACAGTTGACATGCTAATGTAGCATGACATTGTCAGCATCCCAACATAGTATGTGTTGTGTTGAGCAGTGGTTCCCACAGTCGGGTCATTAAAAATGTTATTTTTATTATTATTGTTTATTATTGTTTATTTTTACTATATTTCCATCCATATGTAACACAATGACAGAATATATGACTATTTTGGTCATGAGTTTCATACACTTAAAGGGGTCTGTGGCTCAGACGGGGGTCTGTGGTGTAATTTGGGTCAGTTTAGGGGTCCTTGATGTGGAAATGCATGAGAACTATTGATAGAGGCCGTTTCTCAATACCAAGTATGCCAAGTTCGGACTTACATACTTGGCAGTTCGGACTTAGCAAGTTCGACCTGGGAGTACAGTCTCTCGAGGACGGGAGGACGCAGGACGGTCATTCTGCAATTGGGACGGCAGCGTACTTGATGACATCACCATCTCAGCTTGTCTTGACTTACCCACTTCCGGTTATTTTCACCATTAATGTATATTTGAAATAAAACAAACTATGATATAAAACACAACCCTGTATCTTTTGGTTTTCATTTTAAAAATATTTATATTTATTTTCACGGATTTGTGGCCTATATATAAAAAGCCAGTGGCGGGAAAACTGTTTGCGGAAGGTGGTTGTTGTAGTAGTGGAGTAGTGGAGTGAGTTAGTAGTTGTTGTAGTAGTTAATAGTGTTGAGTTTTCAGACGAAATATTTTGACGGTAGAAAAGAGTGAAACAAAATGGATCGGATTGTGACAGCTATCACCGTCGGTTTGCTCTACAAAGCAGCTGAAGAGGAGGCTGCCAAACTGAGGAGGCGGATCTGTATGAGACGAGCCAGGATGCAGAGTAGGCGGGAGAGGAGGCGTGCCTTATTTGCATGTCTCTCTGGCACTGTACGTTTGTTTAGTCTAGGTACCCCTACATAAAACATTTTATTTAGAGATGTTGATTTATATTTTGTCAGCTGTAGTTTGTAGTGATGTTGAAATGTACTGGGTTATACTGAGAGGTGTTTCAAATATTAGTCTATCCTCATTCATATGGGATGGACAAACATCTCTCAAAAACATTACATAAAAAATAAATTAAAAAACACTTGCTGTGGTGCTATAACCTTACTGAGATTGACATTGTAGAGCTGTTACATAGCACTATGTTACTAATATTAAAATGGTTTAGCCCATTGTTTCCCAAACTTTTTTAGGGACCCAGTTTTTAAAAATGACAAACCATTACGACCCAGTTCACAATATGCCTAATCAATAAATTTTGGGAAGAGTTAATTTGTGCATAAATTAACATGCTTGACCATTTTACTGCCATTTTTGCATTACCTTAGATTATCTTGACACATGATACTGAAAACATATACATGTTAAATACTTTTAGAAATAAATGCATTTAGGCATTTTTTTATTAGTTGCTTCCCCTATCATCATCAATGATAGATTAAAAAAAATTGCGGGATTGTTTTTTCTGAAGGGTGGTGGGACAGAAAAAGTTTGAGAACCACTTTATTACTGTGAGAAATACCTGTACCTCATCATGTCACGTACATCATTAGACATTAACCAGACGACCTTCAAAACATGACAGGAAGTTTAATGTCTGTGATATAGTAATCATGTAAGCTACAGTAACTTCTTGTCTCAGAACCTGGGAGGATATGTGTGCTCTTACACAGCCTATCAAGTTATGAAAGAACTAGAAACCTTCTCAAGCACCTGAACAAACAGGTCATATATTAGAGGGAAATTTAATTCTAATTCTTAACAATTCATATCAGACATTTCAAATTTAAAAAGACAATTCATATTTAGAACACAGTTTAATAAATACTGAATAATGAAATAAATATTGGATAAATATTAAATAGTAAAAGCACAAATACAACAACAACAATATAACAATTAAACAATTCTAAAAAAAAAAAAAAAATCCTTTCTTTTTTTAACAGGACCAAGGCCCCTTGCAGAGGTATGTACAAATTAATAATAATGTGCCTCTCCTGACCACATTCTTCTCTGGAGAGGAGCTGATACCAGCCTTCAGGCTATCCAGGAACAGCATCACTATGCTGCTCCAGATACTACCCCGGGAAAAAGCCCATGGATGGAGCCATGAAGTCGAGGTGCTGGTCATGCTCTACTGGCTTGCCTGTGGAGCCTCCTACAGGGTAACGGCAGACATATTTGCCATGCCACTCGCCACAGTGTGCAGGATTGCCCACAAAGTTGTTGAGGAAATGATGACCATCCTCCACAGAGTTGTCCTTTTCCCCAAAGCAGAGCAGATGGAGGAGGTGGGGGCTGGCTTTGGTCACCTTACTGGCCATGATGCTTTTCGGTCAGCTGCTGGTGCCATTGATGGGTGTCATGTGCGGATTCTTCCTCCTGCAGAGCCACAGAAGAGAAGCTACTAAACAGAAAGCTTTTCCCCTCTGTCATCCTGCAGGGCATTTGTGATGCCAAAGGCACATTTCTGGATGTGTTCATTGGCCACCAGGATCAGTGCATGATGCACTTGTCCTCCGGAGATCTCCAATGTACCACCAGGCCCTGTATCAACCAGCTGGGTACTTCCTGTTGGGAGATGGAGGA
This sequence comes from Lutjanus argentimaculatus, assembly GCA_034769285.1. NCBI lineage: Eukaryota > Metazoa > Chordata > Actinopteri > Lutjaniformes > Lutjanidae > Lutjanus > Lutjanus argentimaculatus. The sequence continues at coordinate 317,995 of JAWZSL010000102.1, read as the reverse complement.
TACAAGTGCCTGCAGCGTCCTGTTGCGATCATGACACCATATCGCCAACCTGTAGCAAATAAGAACACACTCTCTATCTCATTCAACACATATACACATATAGACGCACACACACACACACACATACACACACACACACGTTGTTACTTTGGCGACTTTGAAATACAACAATACATTTTCTACCTGAATTCTAATTGACAGGCCAAGTTGAAGCCCGATACAACAGGCACCATGCACGGGCAAGAAACATCATTGAGCACACCTTCGGGGCCCTTAAAACACGGTGGCGCTCAATATTCTTGACGGCTCTCGAGATCCGGCCTCAATTTACCCCAAAGGTGGTTGGTGCATGCTGCATCCTGCACAACATCTGCGTGGCAGCAGGTGACATCCTGGAGGAGGAAGAGGAAGAAGAGGAAGGCCCGGGCCCAGATGATGAGGATGACACTGAGGTGGATGAGAGGGACCTGTCAGGGGACGGCGTCCGAAGAAGGCTCGCTGCCCAGCTCTGTGCTCCTGAGGAGTTGCCTGCATGTCTGGGTGAACATGATTACATCATTTAGATGCTATTTTATATACTGTACAGATTGAATACATAAGATATATTAGATTGATGTGTGTGTATATTTCAATCAGGAGAGACTCTGAGTAAGATGAAATAGTTTATTGCACATGCATGAGATCACAGCAGAAAAGTCTTTGGCAGTTAGACCCCATTGTAGTGAATAGAATATGGATGTATATAAATAGGGGGTGATGAAGCAGGAGTGAAGAGGAAATCCCCCCGGGGTCTAGACACTGGTGGTGGTGATGGGATGATGATGCAGAGGCTAGGTGGTGAAGAGACTCCGAACTCTTGCTGCCTGGACCTGATGAATTGCATGGGGAAGGGACGAGGTGATGGACTCTGGCTGCCTGGGTCCGAGACTGGAGGAGAAGGGGGTGGAGGAGGGTTGCGCATTGTCTGTATGGCACTGATGGAGCAAAGACAGCGGAGATTTAAAGTTTGACAGTGGCAGCAATTGACTGGCAACGAGACCGTGGCAAAATCTGATTGGATAGTAGAGAGGAAGGTGAATGCCCACGACCAGCTGATTAGAGGGAGTAGGAGGAGTGAGAGAGTAAAGGAAAATTCTGAATGAACAGCGTAAAGGAGGTCTTCCTGATTGAACTTACGCTGAGCTTCATTTCAATCAGGAGAGACTCTGAGTAAGATGAAATAGTTTATTGCACATGCATGAGATTACAGCAGAAAAGTCTTTGGCGGTTAGACCCCTTTGTAGTGAATAGAATATGGACGTATATAAATAGGGGGTGATGAAGCAGGAGTGAAGAGGAAACCCCCACCCAAAAAATAAAATGACCAACAACGTGAAAGAAAAGAAAAGGATACCTGATTAAACCATGCAATCCTTACCTTGGCAGATGGAAACAATCTACAAGATACACAATAAATGATTAGGATCGGAAATACAAAAACGATGATCATACAGAAAAAGGAAATAGTAGTAGAGACCAAGAGAATGCAGAGATAATGCTATGACGAGGCAAAATGAGCAAGAAATCATGCCATACAATGAGAGCGCTAGAGCCAGTGAGGAACTACCACATAGGTAGCATATGAAAAGGAAGAGATCGACAGAATAAAGAAAAGCTTGCTGCCTCTGACCCCGCCAAAATGAGAGCAGTCGCTGTATAGTTGGATGAGGTGATTGGTAGATCGAAATGGACAGAGAGCAAGTAGAAAGAGTAAGACAGGAAGACAAGGCAACGCTGCTGCATAGCTAGTCGTTGATGAAAGAAGGGTGAAAAGAAAAGAAAAAGTCATGATATTACAGAGGTTGCAGAGAAGAGAATTAGAGAATAGTTTTGCATGAGGTCCGCGACCTTCTCTTTTTTGCATTAGGTCCGTGACCGTTCTCTTTTTTGCATGAGGTCCACAACCTTCTCTTTTTTGCATGAGGTCCGCGACCTTCTCTTTTTTTTTTTTTTGGCTTGTTATTCGACGATAGATAGGAAAACAAGGCAACACTGCTGCATAGCTAGTCATTGATGAAAGGAGGGTGAAAAAGTAGCACAGAAGAGAATTGAGAACAGTTTGCATGAGGTCCACGACCTGTTTGCTTATTATTTGAAGACAGTTAGGAAGACAAGGCAACGCTGCTGTATAGCTAGTCGTTGATGAAAGAAGGGTGAAAGGAAAAGAATAAGTCATGATATTACAGAGGTTGCAGAGAGGAGAATTAGAGAATTGAGAACAGCGTTGCATGAGGTCCGCGACCTGTTAGCTTATTATTCAAAGACAGATAGGAAAATGAGGCGACGCTGCTGCATAACTAGTCGTTGATGAAAGAAGGGTGCAAAGGTCATCTGTATGGCACTGATGGAGCAAAGACAGCGGAGATTTAAAGTTTGACAGTGGCGGCAATTGACTGGCAACGAGACCGTGGCAAAATCTGATTGGATAGTAGAGAGGAAGGTGAACGCCCATGACCAGCTGATTAGAGGGAGTAGAAGGAGTGAGAGAGTAAAGGAAAATTCTGAATGAACAGCGTAAAGGAGGTCTTCCTGATTGAACTTACGCTGAGCTTCATATGTTGAATGTTCTTTTTCTGGCTAATTTAAATTCAGCTGCATGACTGTAAATAATTGTAAATATCTTGTGTATTCATTTGTTACAATGTTCTTTTTCTGGTTCTGGCTAAATTAAATTCAGCTGCACTGCACTGTTAATAATTGTATATCACTGTAAAAAAAATAATTTTTTTGTTTTGTTGTAAATATACACAATACACCACCGCGCTTTCAAAAATGAATTCCCTGGATTGAATGTCAAACATAACAGAATTTAATAACTTTAACAAACAATAACAACATTTCATAACAAAAATAACTATTTAAAATTTGTCCACAAGTCTCTCGAACAGAGACAAATAGCGTTCAGCTCTTGCTGTTGCTGCCCTCTCTCTATCCCTCTCTTCTTCCCTCTCTGCCTATTCTTTCAAAAAATCCAGCAGTTCACTCTCCCTGGACCTCTTTCTGCTCTGCCTGGCCCTGCCCTCTCCTGCAGAAGGGGTAGAGGCCGAGGAGGTGCTCACCACGCCACCTGTAGTGGCAGTGAGGTTTGCAGCAACAACCAGGGGCGGACTGATTGAGTGCTGCCCCTGGAGTGCAGCATCCATCTCACTATACCACTGCCAGGTGGCAGCGGTCACACTCCCGGCCTCTACCCCTTTGCCTGTTGGAGGGTCTTTTAGCTCCTACAAAATAGATTATTAAATATTACATTGTAAACCTGGCAAACTAAAGCTAAGCTCTCAGGATAACACCAAGCAGAGAAATAGGCATATTACCTTGTAATTATCCTTGAGATTATTCCTTTTTTTTTTTTTTTTTTTTTTTTTGGGCTTGCTTGGTCATTATGGCCATGCCTGAAGTCACAACAAAGTCCCTGGGAAAAACAAATACAGGAATAAGTGAGGTGACACACTACTTCAATAAAATACTAACCAGTATGGATGAAGACTGCAGAAATCTGGCTCTAATCCTTCCCCAGCCATACAAGCACTCCAAATTAATACTCACTCCCATCCTGACTTGGCCGAGTTTCATCGGCCGGTGAAAAGGGCCTCATTTGCCGCCCGCCACTGAATTAAGGCCCGGGTTTCCTCAGTTGTCCCTCGATTAAAATATTGCTTATGTTAGTTTGAATGCACAATGACAGCCATTATAACAAGTATAGTACATTTGTGTAGCGTGGAAAATGGACAAGCAAACAAACATCTGGCCGAAAACACAAAAATAGTGCTCTGGTACAACATTAAAGTTAAACAAAAATAGAAGAATTATTCATCTTAATTTCACCCTAAGCCAAACCGATTTTCCCTGTAACAAATAATACATCAGTTTCCGAGACCAAAGACTGCCTGTTACAAGTGCGGAAAATGAATTATATCTCATGTTTTACTACTACAGAGATATCAGAGCCAGCGGCAGATTTCAAAAGGTCATGCCAGGATAAAGCTGTTTTCAGCGGGGTAACATGAATGCCAACTGCCCGGTCAGCTTGCTAGCTGGCAAGGTATGCTGGCTGTCCCGTTAGCAGGACGACATGTCTCAGAAAACTTCAGAGCAAATTTTAAACTACGCACTATCATGATGAATCGACCACAGATTTAAAGTATCAACATCCACTTTCTCACATAAAATAATCTTAAAATTACATTCCGTGATACTAAAACAGTAGTATTTTGACACTTTTAACTTACAGTTGTGGATCCTCTCCTCTGCCATTGTTGCTGCGAAATGCATTCTGGGATAGGAGACTGCCCCTAGTCCACACAAGTCACCACCCGATGCATCCTCGATAAAATGGGCGGGGCAAGAACACATCCGGGTATTTGACTGTACTTGGCGAGATGCAGACTTTTGAATTGGAACAGTACCTGGACTGAGACTGATGATGTTTCTCAAGTACACAAGAACACAAGTACAGAGAAGAATGCATATTGAGAAAGGGCTGTAGAGTACTATGGGTAAGATTATGGGTTTTAGTATGTCTTAGTGTTGGTCATGCATTCACTTAGAGCCAAGCCAAATAGTGTAGATGAATTACTGTTAATGAAACACAGTTTAGCTGCCAGCTAACAACTTTCTAGCATTTTGTAGTGCAGTATATATGATGAAATGGTGACAAAACTGTTACAAAACAAAAGGTATGATCTATATTTACATATGTAACATTTTCAATGAATGAAAAAGCAAATAAGGGTGTGACACATAGACACATTCGATCAGGACTTAAGCCCGATCACCTGGTTACACCTGGTCTTAAGCTAAGCTGGTCTTAACTTGGCATTCCAAGTCCAGCCTAATAGTTATGACAGTTGCACCATCTAGTCTTCAGACTTCTTGCTAAGATTGAATTTAAATCTTACACTTAGTCAGGAGTAGGTGTATAGTCAAAATCTAGACTGATTTATACATATATGCAGTCTCTAGTCATGAATACCTTCTATTCTGTGCCATTAAGGCTCAAAGAGATGTGTTATTCAATAGAACTGTGTGGAAAATGAAAGCACTACAAGTGGGAAATGAATGATATTCAGTTAGACATAACATCAGACATAAGAATTAAATACAATTTTCAGAAATTAAAAAAAAGGCCTAAATAATGAAGAATTTGTAATAGACAGTGTTTCTCCTAGTAACTCTCAAAATTACATAATTTTCTAAGGGAATTTGGCGATATTGCTGCTGCTAGTTAAATGACACTTTATGTCCTCCAGTTTGTCTCCAAGTAGACTGATTTTCAATTGTTTTTACTTGGGTAATTTTGGCAGTCAGCATTTTCTTGTGCTGGCTGTACAGCTGTAGTGGTTTTTCTTACCTCAGTGTGAGATGAAATAGCTTTTTCTTCATCTCAGATCCTCCACAACATTGCCAAAATCAGAAATCTGCAATACAGCAAAATGTTGTTAACAATATATGCTAGTAACTCTCAATGGTAGGCAACAGCCATAGTTTTATGTGCATTCACATGAACGTGCATTGCTGAGACAGGACATCGGCTGGTTATCAGAGGTGGGTAGAGTAGCCAAAAATTGTACTCAAGTAAAAGTATTGTTACTTTAGAATAATATGACTCAAGTAAAAGTAAAAAGTAATCATCCAAATAATTACCTTTTTTTGGTAAAAAAAACTACTCAAGTACTGAGTAACTGCAGAGTAACTTCTGATTTATTGTTTTAATAATCAGGGCATGCATGTAATCAAATAGACAAAAATATAAAATAGCAATGTGCAAATTCAGGTATTGCCAAACAGTATCCCTTTAATGAAAACAATAATAAATTCATATATATAAATATATAATTCATATAACCTCACGTCCACAGTACCTCCCAGGTTCTCCAAGTGATTTTTAAGACATGTTTTAAGACCTTTTTTATACCACTTAGAATGAAATTTAATGCCAACTTCAAGGCCATACCAGCAAAAGTATTAAATGAACAGTTCACCCCAAAATCCAAAATACATATTTTTCCTCCCGCCTGTAGTGCTGTTTATCCATTTAGATTGTTTTGGTGAGAGATGCAGAGTTTTGGAGATGTTGGTCACAGAGATGTCTGCCTTCTCAGACTTGTGATGTTTTGTTCTATTATACTGGAGAAAAGGCAGCATCTCTACAGCTGATATCTCCAAAACTCTGCAACTCTCACCAACAAATCTAGAAAGATAAACAACCCCACAGGCCAGAGGAAAAATATATATTGTGGATTTTGGGGTGAACTCTCCCTAAAGATATAATGGCAAATCAGTATGGATTTTAAGCAAGTATTTTTAAGCAAGTATTTACCAAGTTCTTGAATTTAGTAAATTATTATAATACTAACATTCATGTTTCCTGGAATAGGCTTAACCATAGGTGCCATCTATGGGGGGCACTGGGTTTTATGCCCCCGCCCCTCCCCAAGTTGAAGTTGGGGGTGCAGCAACCCTCCAATCTTGAGACAAAGCAGGAAAAAATGCAGCTGTCAAATAGCCATAGTGTAATATGTTTAATTGGCATTCGACAGGAAAGGAAAATAAAGTCATAGCATGTTGCTGTATTATTCTTAGTATTTGGTTTTCATGTGGGCTGGTGTGTGTTTTGTTGCTCTCATATGTTACTGGCCAAACACACTGAGCGCTTTAATTAATTTGTTTGCAAGCATAAAGTGCCATGAATTCCAGCACCATTAATGCATTTAATACAGTAACTTTTTGCTCGACCATCTGAATGAGACACACAACACGATGTTTGACACCAACTTTGTGTGGAAATACTTCAAAAGATAAAACCATGGAAATGTAAATTGTGCGCTGCCCTGGAGGGATAAAATCCGCTGGACTGAGGTTTGCTGCAACATTTGGAATATCAGACAAAATTCCAGGTGAAAGCCTAAAATTTCAAGAACACTGGATTTATAGTTTATTCAAAACACATCTGGATGAAATACTGCAGCATCCGATGGATTTAACATCAGCAGTTGGACGTGGCAAAAAGCACTTCACTGAAGAAAGACGCCAAAAACTGCTAAAGAATCCATCTGAAGCCTCACACCAAGTGAGTGAGAACTGTTTTAGAGTTTTACTTTTTAATGCTGAGCGATCATTTACTTTATTAAGCCGACTATGTTGAACATTGATGCACACACGGTGGGAGCCGCCTGCTGTGCTCAGCTGCAGCCTCTGAATATGAACGGAATGTAGAATCTGTTTCAGTTCAATATCATAACTTTAAAAACACCAAATGACTTGATTTAACGAATTTCGTTTGTTTAAAATATGAAGAAAGGTAAAATATCACTTCCATGAGGCTGTTCAGACAGAGACAGATCAAAGGCTGAACTTGGCATTTCATCCTCACATGCAGCCACAGTGAAGGTCGAGCTGTACGCAGCCTGCACAGTCTATGTTATGTTCATAATAATGTTGATTAATGTTGAAATGATGTTCTTCTGCCTAAGGTAAAAAATATGAGGCCAGGGGTGATGTGCCTCTTCTGGTTCCGAATCGCACACCGTTGTTTCTGCCATTGTTGTTGTCTGCTCATTCTTGTGTGTGTGTGCTCCGGCGTGTTCACTTTGCTTCTGTGCATTGCCACAGAGATTTTGTGTGCGGTCATGTGACTGCTGGGGGTCACTAGTGGCTATGTTTGATTGGTGAAACATCATGTGACACAGCCTTTAGCGGAACTCTCTCTGACAAAATAAAACAAACAGATCATGCATTGAATAAGATGGATAAAAATATACAAATATACTCAAGTAAAAGTAAAAAGTATGATGCATTGAAACTACTCTTACAAGTCCAATTTATCCAAAAAGTTACTCAAGTAAATGTAACGGAGTAAATGTAAAGCATTACTACCCACCTCTGCTGGTTATGTGAGAAGCCAAACCATGCACATTTAGGATAGATTAGTCAGATAAGTTACCATGACATATTATTGCAATGACTGCTTTTGCTTAGATTAGATGTTAAAATGTGGTGAGACCAGTTACGAAGGTTGAATGAGTATCTGCGGGGGTCCTTCTACAATCCACAGCCACAGAGGAAGGGGGACAAAGAGTTGAGTCCAGCTTTCCCCAGGCTGGTTGTTGCACACAATGTATCCTCTTTTACAAAAGATATATTACACTTTGCATTGATTTATTTCTTCATCAAGTCATGTATTCATTTATTTATTCATCTGACTAACTATTTATTTTGCAGCAGTAGTTGTGAGAGTAGACTAGACTATGGTGGTTGCCTAGCATCGTGAGTTCCTAGGATACATTCTTAACAATATTTTGCTGTCTTGCTGACCTGTAGCTAATGATTTCTGAATTTTGGCAATGTTGTGGAGGATCTGAGCTAAAGAAAAGGCTATTTCATCTTACACTGAGGTAAGAAAATTATGATAGCTGTACAGCTAGCACAAGAAAATGTTCTTTGCCTAGATGTCTGAAGTAATTACTGAAAATCAGTCAACAAAAATGGACAAAAAATGGAGGAAATAACGTGTTATTCTGATAAAATAAATGGACAGATGTTACTGCACTCTTAAAAAGAATGTGTCAGTATCAACATGTGTTAAATTTCTACACATCAGTTCAATGAATTTGTGACAACATGCATGTCAATATATTGACAAAGTGACTGTGTCATATAGATCAACACAGATGTGTCATAGTGTGTAAATACTAACACATTTATGTGTTGATATACAAAAAATATATCAACACATAGCCACTTGAAATTATTCTGAAAAAATATTTAGGAAATACTTTTTAAACTTTTTAAAACATTCAGTCAACATTTCATGTTTGACTCATGAAACTGTAAAGTTTCTTACAAAACCTTTTACCTAGCATTAAGATATTTGGTCAACATTTCATTTTAAACATTAAAGTGAAAAGTTTTTGTCAACATTTGAGTTTTAACTCATTAAAGAGATAGTTCAGCTTATTACTTACCCATAGTCAGTGTATTACCATTAGTAAATGGCAGTCGATGCAGCCCTGGTTTGAAGAAGCAAAGAGGGGTACCAGCACGGAAGTCAAGCAATGAACTGCTGTGGTCACAGTGAGTGTGACAGGTGGAGGAAAAGAGTTAGAAAAGAGTTAGAAAAGAGTAATTCATCTCAGTCATTCACCTCCAAGTGAAATATTTAATTAAAAAACAAGGTTAATTTATTTCTTCTTTATTACATCTGTTCATAACATTTGATTTCATTATTGGTTGCTAATGTGTACCAGTATTTGTTATTGTTAAGGCATGCAGCCAGTGAGACAAGTAGACAAACACAGGTGATGCAGAGCCTTGTATGAGTAGGTTGATTGTTCTGTGATCTGTTGGTAATGCCTTGGGTAGGGTGAGATATGCGCTGCTTCCTCATTCAATACAAACAAGTGAATGACAGAGCTGCATGTGGTTCTCTTTCAACATTCATTTCAGTATCTCATTATCAGACACACCCTCCGCTCTGTCCCCTGAACCCCTTTTTCACTATGCCGGTCTTGACTGGGACATCCTCCTCCTATAAGAGCCTGACATCACATCATCTCCCTCAGACTAAACATTCTTCTCTCTCCTAGAGGCAACCTCTCAGACAGCTTGTGTGGCTAATGGGCTAGCAATACTGTTCACAGAGCAAGTTAACCACTCGGTCGCCTAAAGGGGCCTTCACATGATGAGAAATTTGCTCTTCGCTTTCCGCCAGGTAGGGCGCAGAGGTGCTGAGCGGACGCGGCGGAGCTCAGGGATACGTTATCAACAAGTGTGAGGTATTCACGGTTGCTAGGCAACAACAACGCTACTTGTTACACCGGAAAGAAGACGAGGAGGAAAACGATAATATACGTATACATATAGTATTCACAAACCTGATAGCCCGATCTTACTATTGACATTTCACCATGCATAACTCTTCCTACCGAGATCGTGGTATGTTTTGAAAGTGGTATTATATAGGTCGGGGAACTCACAGAGACTCAGAGAATGAGTTTTTCTTTCTTCTTCTCTCCCTCCTCTGCTTGTATGAGTCGATTCTGGCACATCACATAGAGCTGTTATCTTATTGGTTGTGTGTTGAAAGGTCAGCGGCAAATGAGGTCAAAGTTCAAATAATTTGAACTTTGAGCACAGTGGTAAGTGGCAGATCCGAGCGGCGCGCCACGCTGAGGGTAGCAGTGCCGCTTAGTCGGGTGCCACCGCTCTCTCCATAGAAAAACAATGGGACTGCCAGCGCAAAGCGTTTTTACCGCTGATCATGTGTAGGAGCCTTAATACCACCTACTTCTAGTCTGAACCTAGTGTGTTCCCAAACATTAGCTGCTACAGCAGCTGGCCGCCATACTAGCTACTCACCACATCTTGTATTTAAATTACAGTGATGTTATGACAGAGCCTGCCTTCCCTCACCATGGACAAGGCCCATATTTTGCAGGACGAAATAGCGTCACTGCCGAAAAAGGGAGGCATTCGGGTGGTACCGCCAGAACAGAGCCTAAGCGGTTTCTATTTGAGGTATTTTCCTAGTTTCACTATTTTCACAACTACAAGGGCTATATGTATAATCTTGGTGTCAAAATAACAATAGTTACATGTGAGATTACTATAGAAGTGTCAGAATCAAGATATGTGTTACTGTGTCAGAGGAAATTCACCTGGAACACAGAAACAAATGTGAATTTTTATCTATTTATTTAAAAAAAAAACACACTGTTTAGAGTGAAAGACACTTTTGAATCATATGATAGTAGCCCGATTCATCTAGGAATTAGTAAAGTGATATCTGATGAGTTAACTGTGCAAAACTCGATGCTAAAAAAGTGAACCTGAACAGTTTTACAGATGTTTTAACACAGACATATCCAGGCGAAATTGCACCAAATGTGCCATTTGGGCACCAGTCACACTGACGTTTGGCACTGTGTTGTTAGTATGTTAGCACCGCTATCTGATTCAAACAGTCAGAGAACCACCTCTGCTGTGTATTTCTCCCGTTTTATCCTGACCGGGGCTAATAAGCACTCTGCTAAAAGTGTCTGAAAGTGTCAACAAGCTGCGTCCTGTAAACTCACTGAAGCAGTCAAGGGGACTAGCTCGGCAACCCATTGGTCAATTCTGATGATCGACACCTCTATAAACCAATCAGAGTCAGGAGGTTCTATTGCTACCACCCAAATTTACCTTAGCAACACCAATGATGATACAGAAGGACGTGCAGCCAAAGATAAAGTATTGTAGTGAAGATGCGTTACTCTGCTCGAAAAAAGCCCTTGCTTTTTATGAAAACAACCAGGACCATCGCGATTCATTTAAAACTCCTGAAGAGTCATAGGAGTAGACATTAGCAGTGTTTTTTTCAAGCTAGAATATAACTTTAGGCCACAAAACAGCTAAAGTAAGACATATTTTATGATTCTGTGAAGGTTTTTTTGCGACTATTTGGCGTCTAACTCTCAAAGTTTTTGTCGCACAGTGACGAGTGAGACCTCTTCATAATCAGTAGGATCTCTGTTTTCATCCGACACCTCACTTGTGTGGTTTGCCTGAAGTGGTGAGAGTAGTAAAAGCACTCAATGGGGGGTGGGCTGTTTTCACGTTTTTGTTAAATGCCCATATTATTTCTTGTGGTTTAAATTGTGTTTGGTTTAGGTGGCAATGCTTGATAGAGACTTTTAGCTGCCCGCTCGGAGCTGGCCTGGCAGAGAGCTTCGTGAAGCACTGCAGTGTGCGTTGGTCTGCAGCTGGCGGCTGACTCTGCTCCGTGTCTGTCCCGCGTAGTTACAAAATGGAGGTGGACAGCAGATTTTTTTTATTTTTTAAAATCGATTTTGGGACATTTTATATCGATTCTGAATCGTAGCAAATGAGAATCGCAATTCTTATGTGAATCGATTTTTTGGCACACCCCTAATAAAGGCAGTGGCAGCTTTCCAAAGCCCGTTGCCCATTATTCTGACATTTCTACAGGAGCTGTTGGATAATGGTCTAGCTTTCTCCACTGTCAATGTATACTTAGCTGCTATATTGGCATGTCACATAGGCATTGGGGACAAGACGACTGGTCAGCATCCTCTCATTTGTCAGTTCATGAAAGGAGCATGCCCCCTCTGCCCACCCCGTGGGATTTATCTATGGTGCTTGATGCACTGTCACATCCACCTTTTGAGCCATTCTAATTGGATGTTTGTTAATGACCAGTCTTCGAGTTGTCATATCTCATAGTGAAATACCGAAACAAATGTTGAAAGAGAACTTTTGATTAAGAAATTAACCCCAGTTCTCTGAAATATGAGTGAAGTATCTCACCAAACCAACCTTGCCTGGAGTGAGGAGGAGGTGCGCTTACTTAGACTGAGGGGGATGACGTGATGGCAGGCTGTTATAGCAGGTGGATGTCCCTCCTCTACAAAGCAGTCTGTCTGCAAGTCAAGACTGGTGTAGTGAAAAAGGGCTTCTGGGGAACAGCGCGGAGGGCGTGTCCCATGATGAGATATCTCACTCATGTTTCAGAGAACTAAGGTTAATTTCTTAAACTAAAGTTTTTCTCATTCCTCTCTCACTACTATTCCCCCTGTTAAAGTTAATTACTGTTCACAAAGCACTGTAAACTTGACAAAGCATGTTAGCAATAGTTTTCCCTGTGCTACTGTGATGTTATATGAAAGGAATCATATATTTTGTACTGGTTTATTGTTTCTTGCAAATTATGGTGATGTGTTAGCTGGCTTCTGGCAGCATGGCCATATTGAGCCGTTTACCTTCTTGGTCTCACGATTTAAGCTAGTTACTGTTACATTAATGCTTGTGCAGTAAGATTAAAACGTTTATTTTGTTCAGTTCATATGGCAGTAGAAATAAGTTAGTGGGCTAAAAACAAAATAATTGAGTTAAAAAAGTAATTTAAATATTTTAGAAGAAGTTTAAAAATATATATTTGTAAGGGTATCTGTGGTACTGATGCTGAGTGTTTTGCATGTGCTCTTGGTTGAATATAAGTTCAATCAGGCGAGACTCTGAGTAAATAATTTGTTTATTGCACATGCATGAGATCACAAAGCAGAAAGTGTTTGGTGGTTAGACCCCATTGTAGTGAATAGAATATGAATGTATATAAATAGGGGGTGATGAAGCAGGAGTGAAGAGGAAATCCCCCCGGGGTCTAGACACTGGTGGTGGTGGTGATGGGATGATGATGCAGAGGCTAGGTGGTGAAGAGACTCCGAACTCTTGCTGCCTGGACCTGATGAATTGCATGGGGAAGGGACGAGGTGATGGACTCTGGCTGCCTGGGTCCGAGACTGGAGGAGAAGGGGGTGGAGGAGGGTTGACCATTGTCTGTATGGCACTGATGGAGCAAAGACAGTGGAGATTTAAAGTTTGACAGTGGCGGCAATTGACTGGCAACGAGACTGTGGCAAAATCTGATTGGATAGTAGAGAGGAAGGTGAATGCCCACGACCAGTTGATTAGAGAGAGTAGGAGGAGTGAGAGAGTAGAGGAAAATTCTGAATGAACAGCATAAAGGAGGTCTTCCTGATTGAACTTACGCTGAGCTTCATCAGAATTTGTATGTATTATTTGAGATATTATTCAATACAAACGAGTTATCGGTGTGTATCTCACTGACTGAGATGATTCGATATGTATCTTGATACATGTTCAGCGATACAGCTTAGATATTTTTAATAGGGATGCATGATAACTATCGGTACCGATAATTATCGGCCCGATATTGGAAAAAAATGACGTCACACAGATAAGTCTGATAATGAAATTTCTTTTACCGATAACTACATCCAATTATAAATAGCCAACATTGCCTTGATTTCGCTCATTTTCAGTCCGTTTGTTTGCCCTGTGTTGCTGGCGCCTGTTGTTGTCATGCGCATAACGTCAAATTGATGCACCACCTCAAACATAAACATGGCGCCGCCATCACCAGTGTGGGCATTTTTCACTGTTTCTGAAAAAGACAACGCGATTCAGTATGCAATAAATGTTCAGCCAAAGTGCTGAGAGGAGGTAAAAAGTCTCAAGTTTCAACACATCCAACCTTATTAGCCAATTAAAAGTTTCACCATCGAAACGACGGTATATGGAGAGAGTATGAGGATGAGAGAACTGCTGCGGCTAACGCTGCACTGCCAGCCAGCAAGGAGTCTGGAGTAGGGATGTTCCCGACGACTAATTTCCCTGACGATTGAACGCAAAATTTAATTTAAACTAGTCAACTAGTCTAACACTAAGAAAACACACAGAAAGCAGTTAAAATTGAACAGAATTTATTAATTAGGGGACTTCCGGTTCGTCGAGCCAGGCGATGGCAGCATAGGAAACTCGCTCCCGACACTTTTAATTAAAGTTTACCCACAACAACTCGAATACTTTAAAAACGTGTGGATACAGTTGGAGGAAGATTGTGGGTCGCGAGAATGCCTAGAAATAAGTCGAAAAAGTCAATGCAGTCTGTGTCACCCGAGAAAGAAGAAGTTAGCCAGTTAGCTCCAGCTAGCAGCGAAATGGAAGACAATGACACGGATTCGGATCACGGCCAAGGGCAGGCGGAAAGAAACAGGCCTGACTCTTATTTTGAAAGAATTAAGGGAATTTAGGAAAGACAGCATTCAACAGCTGAAAGAGATTCGTGAAGAAGTCAACAAAACTAACACGAGAATCGAGGAGGCGGAAAAAAAAGGATCGACGAACGGCCGAAACTCGGATACAAGCGGCGGAAGAAGCGGTTACGGAGCTGCTGAAACTTCAAATACACCTGGATGCAAAGCTCACAGACTTGGAGGGCCGCTCCAGAAGAGAGAACATTAGAATACACGGAGTTAAAGAGGGAGCGGAGGAAGAATCTCCATCGATGGTATGTTATGTTGAGCACTTGCTACGGGAGGGGCTGGGACTCCAGGACTCCTTTGAGCTGCGGGTGGAGAGGGCTCACCGCGCCTTGACACCGAAGCCGCCGTCGGAAGCTCCACCGAGGTCCATTGTGGCGAAAATGTCAAGTTTCAGGATGAAAGAGGAGATACTGAGGCTGGCCTGGCAAAAGCGGGGATTTCAACTACACGGGAAAAGAATCAACCTGGATCATGACTACGCGCCCGATGTGTTGAAAAAGCGCAGGGAATATGCCGAAGCGAAATCGGTTCTGAAAGAAAAAAGAATCAGATTTCAAACTCCGTTTCCAGCTAGATTAAGAGTGTTCTATCCAGAGGGGACGGTGCTGTACGGATCAGCGGAGGAAGCAACCGAGGATATGGCGAAGAGGGGGCTCGCGGTGTCTGTTATTAAACACCCGGAATCTCTGCTGGAGCAAATTCAGAGGTTCACATGGCGCACGAGCAGGAGACCGGGGAACCGGGAGAGAGCAGGCAGAGTTGGGGGCTATAAGGAAAGGCTGCAGGCCTTTAGACGCCAGGATCCACAGTGATTGTAAGAGAACTGTAAATCATGAAATCCCGGAGAAGAAGGGTGAGTAACCATTTCAAAGAGGGGGACCTGGGGAACCAGTTCCCAGCAGGGAGAACAGACTGAAAAAACTGTACATTACAGGAACATTGTATAGGCTAGAGCTAAGGATACTATAATGGTCGGGATACTGATTTTCCTGGGACATGTAGCCGGTATGAACAATAACATGCACAATGTGATGCATGTGACTGAGGGCCCTCACACACCGGCTGGTGGGAGAGGATTTCCCTCAAAGCCTCTTACCATCAGGGCTTAATAAGGGTCAAAATGAAGACCTCATCATTGGAAGTCTTTTTTTCAGGTGTCATTGTTTTTGTTGTGTTGTTTCTACATGTTTTGCTGCCGTTCTTAGCAGCTTTTGGGGTGTTACCTGTGATATATTTAGTTAAAGGTGAATACTCTTATGGGTATGAAGGATCCTCTTTGTTTTTTCTTTCTCCCATTCATTATTGGACACTAAATGCAAGCAGTTAAAATAGCAACTTATAATGTGAATGGTCTAGTCAACCCTATTAAAAGAAGTAAGATATTGACCAAACTGAAAAGAGATCAAGTTGAGGTGGCCTTTTTGCAAGAAACGCATCTATCAGATACAGAGCATGTTAAACTAAAAAGAATGGGCTTTAAGTATCAGTTCTCATCATCATACGCAGCAGGCCATAGGAGGGGGGTGGCAATATTAATTTCTAATAAAATTAGTTTCGAGCCCATATTTGAGAAGAAGGACACAGAGGGGAGATATGTTTTTCTCAGAGGGAATTTATTGTGGCTCATTGATAACTTTACTGAATATTTATGCTCCCCCTAATTCTGATTGGAGTTTTTTTAGACAAATATTTGATTTGATAACAGCAGAATCTCAAGGAGTTCTAATTTGTGGGGGGGGATCTTAATATTAGATTAAGCCCTAAACTTGACTCTTCAAAAGTACATGTTGCTCAGCCCAGTCACTTAAAACAAAGGGAATCAATTTGGCAATGAAGGATAATCGGTTTATTAGATGTGTGGAGAGAGCTAAATCCTCTGAAGAGAGACTATACATATTTTTCTAATCCACATTCGGTATATTCAAGGATTGACTATTTTCTAATGTTTGGTAAAGATTTACACAGGGTGGATGATTGCAGCATGGGGATTATGGACCTTTCGGACCACAGCCCTGTGTATTTAAAACTGCATCTTGAACAATGTCGGAGAGACACATTATGGAGATTAAACACTCACATATTGAATCATATGAAGGACCAAATTAAAAAGGATATTACTGAGTTTTTGGATCAGAATGACAATGGCGAGGTTACACCTCCAATACTATGGGATGCATGTAAAGCAGTGCTAAGAGGTAAAATAATTGGATACAGTTCTTATTTAAAGAGAGCTAAACAAAAGGAATTAGATCAACTGCAAGCAGAATTGAAACAGCTGGAACAAAAACATAAAGACACAAATGACCAGAAAACTAAAGAAGCACTTAGGAAGAAAAGGAATGAAATAAATGAGATCTATACAAAGAATATACAGAAAAAGTTAATATTTACAAAACAGAAATATTTGAAGGGGGAGGGAAAGCCAGCAAATTGTTATTTTACAAATTGAAGAAGCAACAGGCAGAGAACTCAATCCATAAAATTAAAAACCCGATGACTAATTTGATACACTATAAATTGAAAGACATACAAAATAGTTTTGAGATATATTTTCAAAGACTATACTTGCAACCTCAGGTTGACACAGTAAAAATGGAAGAATTTTTGAGAAGACTCGTCTTCCTAAATTGACTGTTGATCAGAGTAAACCAACTTGCAGCAGAAGTTCACAGAGAAAGAAATTAAAACAGCCATAACCCATCTCAAATCAGGTAAGGCCCCTGGCCCAGATGGGTTTCCATCAGAGTGGTACAGGGTGATGGGGGGTGCATTTTGGTTCCTATGTTGCAATCCACCTTTAATTGGGTCCTTAAAAAGAATGTGATACCGCCTTCTTGGAGGGAAGCGGTAATTTCACTGATTCCAAAAGAGGGGAAGGATAAATTTGAATGTAGTAATTATAGACCAATAAGTGTGTTAAATCAGGACTATAAGATCTTTACACATATATTAGCCAAGCGAATAGAGGGACTGTTACCACAAATCATAAGTCTTGATCAGACAGGGTTTATACGTCAGAGACAAACTCAAGATAACATTAGACGGACCTTGCATGTAATAAGCCATATAACAGATAATAACTTAGAAGCAGTATTAGTGGGGTTAGATGCCGAAAAGGCTTTTGATTGTGAAATTGGTCTTTTTTGTTTAGAGTTTTGGAGGAGTTTGGTTTTCACAATTCCTTTATTAAGACAATACAAGCTCTTTAAAGATAACCTAAGGGCAAGAATTAAAATTAATGGAGTAGTTTCAAACCCCTTCTTACTGGAACGCGGAACAAGGCAGGGCTGTCCAATCAGCCCCCTTTTATTCGCAATTTTTATTGAACCCCTGAGTCAATCGATTATTCAGAATAAAAAACATTAAAGGGATATGTATGAAGGGAGGAGAGCAAAAGATCTCTTGTTTGCGGATGTTATATTGTACAACTATCCAGCCCAGAACAACTCTAGTACAGC